>JAPMOQ010000852.1:5430038-5483951 GCA_026543055.1 Argiope trifasciata | reverse complement strand
ACAAACTTTTCAAGGCAACATACGATTTGAACTATTTAAATTGCATAGTCTGGTAATTATTTAGTTTGCTGATCTAGCACTACATTGTTATATCATTACTACAGAGCAATGATCACATTCACAAAAAACATACAAATACAGATGTTCTACAGTATGTTATAAAAGTTCAGCAAATCAGTTTAAATCAAAATTAAAGTTTGAATCAATTTCGGGAGGGCATCCTTTTTTTCATTGTATATGTTTTCAATAGATTAATATATGACAAATAACGCTAATTAGGCAAATTCATTTAATACAGATCAAACAATTATATACTTTTTCAAGTCACATATGATTTGAGTTATTTAAATTGTATAGTCTGGTTATTATTTAGTTTCTTGATCTAACACTATTGTGTTACATAATTTCTACAAATAAAACCATAACATAACAAATAAAACCATAAAAAATAACCATATTCACAAAAAATTCTCAACTACTAATGCTCTTTAGTATATTACAAAAGTGTGGAAAAAGAATTGAGTTTAATAAAAATTAAGCCTGGAATTAATTTCAAGAAGACTTTCTTTTTTCATTGCATATATATTTAATAAATTAATGTATGTTAAAGGTCATTCTAATATGGCAAATTCATTTACAAACAACCTACTACGTTAGATAAACAATTCAGATTACAAAATTAAAAACTTTTTAATAACATCTATTTTGAACATTTTAAATTGCATAGTTTGATAATTATTTAATTCACTGATGTACTGCAATAGACTTTAGAATAAAAACGGTTTAGTTGATTTGGGGATCAGTTTTCTTCCCCAATGGATATACCTTCAGTAAATTAACATTTGTCACAATATAATAAAATCAGGCATATGCATTTCAAACGACTTATTTCTTTATATAAACAATGCATACCATGGAATTAAAATATTCAATACTAGACGATCATAACTTTATTAGCATGATCAGGTAATTTTATAATTTTTCTTCATCTAACACCATTTAGTTTTATAACAGCCATAGAAAAATTATCATACCTGAGAAAATGTAAGACTGTAGAATTTTACAACATATTGCGAATATAAAATAAAAATTAAGTTTAATCCCTATTTAAGGTTTTAATTAATTTCAAGAATTCGTTACTTTTTCAGCGCATTGTCTTCAGTAAATTAATATATGTCAAAATACATTCTTGTAAGGCAATTCCAACTGCAAATATCACAGAGCTTCCAAGAAACAATATGGATCCTGTAATTGCAACTCTTTAAACACCACCAAATAATCTGAACTATTTGAATTGCATAGTCTGGTGATTTGTTAGTTTGTTGACCTAATGCTATAATGTTATATAGATGCTTTAGAACAACTAATATATTCACAATTACACAAACTGGTGTTCTATTGTAAAAGACAAATGTTATAATAAGAAAATAATAAACCTTTATTGAATTTGAGATTATATATTTTTTCAAACAGACATATCTTCACCAAAATAGCAAAAACAAAGAACACTCCAATAAGGCAAATGTATTTAAAAAGATCTATTGCTTTAGATAAATACAGATGACAGAATTAAAACATATAACAATATCAAATGATCATTTTAATTGCATAGTTTGGTAATTAATTAGTTCCCAGACCAAGCACTATATAGTTGCTATAGAATAATGATCATATTCGCCGAAAATACTCAACTGATGTTCTATTTTGTAAAACAAACCATTCAATAAAAAAAAAAAAGAGAAATTTTATGAATTTGGGGATCGTTTTTTTATTGCATATATTCTTAATAATTTGATGCATGTCAAAAGATGCATCAATAAGGCAATTTCATTTGTAATATTATATATATCATAGATCACACAGTTAAAATGCTTAATATACGATAAGAACTTTCCAATTGCTCAGATAGGTGATTTTATAAAACTATCACAAATGAAATTATTATAAATCAGAACACAAAAATTGCTGTAGATTAAAAAAATACACTACTACTATTATTTTATAGTATGTTACAAATGTGTTATGAAAAATTAAGCATAAATTCTAGTTCCACTTTTGATTTTGAGACGACGTTATTTTTTTCAGTGCAATATCTTCAGTAAATACAGAACACACAATCAAACAGTTTATAAAAATATCAAAAGATTTGAATCGTGCAATCGGAAATTTCTCAATTTGCTGACCTATCAGTATTACAGTTTTTACGAATAATGATCGTATTCACAAAACCTGCATAGCTGATGTCCTATTGCATAAATGTGCACTGTTTGTATTGCACAAACTTTCCAATAAAAAGATAAGCAGTCAGTGAATTGAGGAATCATCATTCCACCCACCAATAGTAATATCTTGATTGAAATAACAAGTCAAAAGACACTTTAATGAGGCAAATGTATTTAAAATCATCTATTCCTTTAGACAAATAAAGTCAGACATTTAATAAATCACAATATTAGATTTTTTAAATGCAGTTTGGTAATTTTATAATTTGCCAATTGCTGTAAAATAACGATTATAATCTCAAAAAAAAGCAATTACCGGTTTTCTACTCTATATTACACATGTATAGTAAAAAACCTAAACTTTAAAAGCTTAATAAAATTAAACTTTTAAAGTAATTAGGATATTTTTAAAAGCCTGGAATTCATTCACTCTCCAAAGTTGCAGATGAATTACAAATTCATAATATATTTATTATTCATAATATGCATTTTCACCTAAACATGTTATTTAAAAAAATAATAACAGGAAATGTGATTCCAAAGAACATGTAGTTTCATTGTGTGTGACACTCTTTAATAAAAAAAAATTATTTTCAAGCATTTAATTTAACTATTTTCTTTCCAATGGATATATCCTCAGTAAATTAATATATGTCAAGACACTCCAACAAGACGAATTTATTTACAAACAATCTACTTATTCAGATAAATAAAACCCATCACATGGTTAAAAATTATTATTAATACCATATGATCACAACAAGCTTCAGGTACAACTATTCTAGAATATTATAGCAACAATGAAGAGATTTTCTTTAAGTTATAACATGAGTGAAAGAACAAATGAGTGAAAGTGTAACAGGTTTATAGAATAAAGAAAATAGAATGCATTCGCACACAAAGATAAAAAGTTTGTGGACAAAATTTCGATTGTAGTAAATTAGGAACAGCAGCAGTAAAGGTTTCTTATTTCTGTCAAATTATAATTCAAAACAAAACAAATGTCAAAAGTAAATATGTAATTTAAGAATATTGTGTTGATGATAAAATTCATAAATAGGTATATTTATACACATATCATTTATGTACAAAAAAAGTTTTTCGGTCACTCAATTAGGTCTAGAAAAATTACTTTAAATGTCAATCTACCGTTTACTGAAAATTATTAAATATACAATATTAAATTATATTTCACATAAAAATGTCGTTAAGTACTTCCTAAATGATTATGTTTATCATCTAAATAATGTGCTCCCTACATTTATAAGTTTGATAAAATGTGTCAAATACTTTAAAATAATTTTATAAATTATAAATGCGCTGATAGAAAAACATGCACAGTGCTTACATAAATACACACACTTTCAAAACAAACATACTCAGGAACAAGAAGTATATATAGATGCACTGTAATTTCAAAAAAAAAAAAAAAAAAGGGAAGAGTACTTAAAAGACAATTTAAAATTCTCAACACAACCTTTTCTTTTCGAACTCGCATTATCTGTAAATATATTACAGTTTCGGGAGTATCACAGCAATGCTTGAAGATA
The DNA here is from genome assembly GCA_026543055.1 of Argiope trifasciata. Lineage (NCBI taxonomy): Eukaryota > Metazoa > Arthropoda > Arachnida > Araneae > Araneidae > Argiope > Argiope trifasciata. The sequence continues at coordinate 5,480,179 of JAPMOQ010000852.1, read as the reverse complement.
AGCACATTCGAAAATAATATATGCGATTAAAATGTTGTACATTTCAAACATTTGAAGTCAATAAATGGTATGATTAGTATGGAAGATAGATAACAATTTTTTAAAGCTCCACTTTTTGAGAGCGCTGCCTTTGAATCATAAAAATAAACAAAAAAAAAATAACAAATAATTTTTATACTACCGACGATAACACTGTTTCATACTTTTCAGTGTCTTTGCCATCAGCGGAGCAATTTTTGGTTCTAAAAGAAGAAAAAAATTGTAAAAATCAAGAATAGATTTCAAAGAGAGCTTTCATATTTACTAAAAGGTCGATGTTTTTTTTTTATTACAGATAGAATGATTATTTACTGCTCACCCTTTTTCCCCACATTAAATACCTAAAACGATTCTTCATCAATAGAAAATTTAAATTTAGGTCATTTAAAGAAAACAAATTATTTATACAGTATAAACCCACAAAATTTATGCAATTCATTAAAGAAAAGGCAATGAATTTTATTAGATTTGCTATTTATATATATTATTTATACATATAACTATGCCACCATTTTGTAGATATGCCCTCTAATTTTTAACAGCAGGAAAATATCCCAAGTCAAATATAACTAAAAGCATAACTGGAAATAGAAAATGAAACCATGCTTTTGCAGTAACACTTAGACCAAACTAAACTAGCAATTACAAGGCCATGTTTGCGGCTTCAACTATTCCATTTCAAAACTAGTTAATAGCATTTTAAAATACTTTAAATCAATGGGTAGATTATTATCAACTCAATATAAGGTTTAGAAATAAATATGTTAAAATTAAAAACCTAAATTTGAAAATACAAATGAAGTAAAATATATAGAAAGTACTTACTTTTAGGTATGGAATGATCCGATGCTCGTGAACTACTAGCAGCTGAATTTATGGCAGGAGCAGAAGGTCTGGGACTAGCTTTAGAGGATGGGCCAGCTTTGACAGCATGATTTACGGGAAGAGCAGTACCCATCTTTGCCTGCTTTCGAGCAACATCACGAGGTGGTTTTGCAACAGTATTGACATATGCTAACTTTACTTGCCTAGCTAAAAAAAACATTAAAATTTTGAAAGAAAAATACCATATTAAGGACATAAAAGATAATGCAATTAATTCTTGAAGTGAAAATCAACCAAATACATTAGAAAATAAGTATCTAGGAAAGGTACATCAAATCACAGTAACATTACTTTATACCATGTTGAATTAGTTAAAGTTACTAGATTAGGTAATATCAAAATTTGCTAAATTATGATAAATCGTTGAAATATAAACCAAAATTTTTCATAGTTTTTATAGTTGAAACAGATTTATTAAATTACTAAAATTAACTTTATTACATAACATCAAAAGCCATCTTGTCCCCCCCCCAAAACACACACACACACACACACACATACACACCAAGTGCAATTATTGAAGTTGAAAATTCTTCCAGAAAAAAAAGTATTTTGAGGATTTACTCTGTCATACAATTCTTGAAGGATGTTGCAAGGACTGTAGAATTCATAATGCTGAGATAAATATATGTGCAGAGAAGCAATAAAAATACCAAGTAATATATAATTGAACGGTTCATATATAATTAACGGAAAACAAGTGTTTCAGTTCAAATTTTGCCAATTAATTTTAAAGAATTGCAATGATATATTTATAAAAATAGTTTAAAGAAAAATTAAATGAAACATTATAAAATGAAAGGACAAAAGAGCTACGACGTAATCTCAAGATGATTCGATCTGAAAAAATTCTCATTCTTCTTTGTTCAAGATTTCAGGCACTTTCATTTTTGTATTAATATCTCATTTAAAAAAAAAAACCACTAATTTGAAGATACATTTAACAAGTTCCGAAAACTTAGGCAGTTGTCTTGCAAAAGAAAGGGGAGGAAATTATTCCAATGTATTTTTCTACTGTATTAAATGAATAATGCTTGGCATTGCCACTCGAGAAAAAGAAAACATTTTTGCAAAGATCTTTTGAAGTATATGAGCAATAATTTCAAATAAAGGAATGAATAAAACCTTGAGCATTTAACTCCTAAGATATGAATATACAATAAAGATAAAACGTCAATGTCTGGCTATGTTAAAACTACATTTATTATATCATTGTTATTCTGGATTATCTTCTCATTTATGATTATATTATATTAAAAGAAATTAATATTTATCAATTATGTAAAAACTGTCAAGTAATATATTTCATTCTGTAGAGAAAAGTAACATACCTGGACCAGATTTTGACATAGAAGCAGAAATATTTGCAGTTAAACTTTTTAATTTCCTTTCACGTTCTTCAAATGCGCGCTAAAGGGAAAGATGCAAATGAAAAAAGCATTTATTATCTTTCATACATTTATAGCAATTTCAGTAAGATCAGAATGAAGAGTTAACATTTTAATTATTTTATTAAGGAACATTTGATAAATTTTTGATAGCAAAATCTGTCAAAATTGAAAAGGTTGAGTAGCCATGAAATACTTGGTGGAGCCCAAAAATTTAAAAGGCAAAATATTAAGTACACATAAAGATTCACCGACTATATTTTAAATTTAAAACGGATCATCATATCACACTATACTGAAGTCACAAGCAATAAATAAAACAGAAAAATGAGAATTAAAAATATATTCCTCTAAATATGTTTCACATCGTAATTATTTACCAATGCTTTAAAAAATGAGAATGTAGAGCTTTAAAAAAATAACTAAAAGTACAAAATGTTTGAAGTCTATGATCAATATTTTGATGAAGATTTCATGATTTAAACAGAATTAAAAATGATTTATGATACATACCAAATATAACTCACGCCATGTTTCATTCTCTTGCAGATTTACGGTACGGAAATCTCTCTTACAGTGAGCTTCCCATAATTCGTGTGTATCATCTAAAAGGTACTGTAATAAAATTTGACATAAAAATGAGAAATATATTGAAGAAAGTTATTGCATTCATAGACAAATGATATTCTATAAGCACAGACAAATTTAATTAAGGTCATAATTAGACTATATTAAATTTAAGCAAATCATACAGGATAGAGTTTTAAGTTTTTAAGATACATTTTTACAAAATTTTCCAACAAATGTATAGTTTTGCTGAAAATGACATGAGAATAAGCAAAAAGTATTTACAAACACAAGTAATTAAACTAATTACAAATAATTCATAAATATGTTAAGGAACTTTTTAAAACTATGATCATAATAAATTAATGGACATTTCAGAATGTATTTCTAATGAATTAAACATGGTTCAGAGAGAATGACTTGATGAAAACGCACAGACGGAACTAGAATTTTATCACAACAGCCGCTACTTTTATTCTCATCTGATTGACAAAATATAATTTGATATATGTTAATGATTAAACATTACAATAAAATTGTATTAAAAAATTACATTTGACATCAGTTGTTGCATTTAATAGTTTAAAAAGATTTACAACAAAATTCGTGATATAAGAATAAGAAATATGTATATCATTCTTAACAAAATGCGTTTAGATGGAACTATTAAATCCTTATAACAAAGGAATTTTCCTGACTCTTTATAAGAAAATTTTATTGCCATATACAGCAATACAAAATTATTATTTATGAAAACTTACTGGATTGTAATCTTCTATGTTATAAAGCTGGAGTGGAGTGCATCGTTCAAGAACTGGCTTTAAAAGGAAATAAGGCACTTCACCCAAGTATTCAATAGCTATTTAAAAAAAATCAGAGTAATGCTTTCTGCATTAAAGAATTAAAAACATGCCAAAAATAACAGCAGGCAAAAAAAAAGAAATTGAAAGATGATTTAATATTTAATTCGGTAACAAAATTGGCAGATGCATATCATTTTTTTGCAATCATTTCCTACAATAAAATTAAAATTAGATACTCTTTCAAACGCTTTTATCATACTAATAGATTCAAATACAAAGCATTAAAAGTGTAATACAGAAGTAAATTTCAAGAAAACACTATCCATACAGAAATACAAAAACAAGTTTCAAGATACGACTACATAAACAGTAGGGAATTGAGGTTGAATTATATCCAAATAGAAATTAAGGATATTTTAAATTGATTTTCTATCTTAAGAGAGAAAAACAAAGATAAAGCAGAAACTATAGTAATTCAAAATTCACAAAAAGTTCAATTTAAATTAAATATTTCAATTTATGAATCTACTAACAAGATTAAATTACACTATCATTATGAGTGATGTACAAATGATCCAGTGCCTCAAAAATTATTTAAAAATTTTAATGGTGACTCAAAAATAAATAACAGTCACATTTGCTATGCTTATGAACTTGGAAGTGTAAGAGTTCTTTGGAACTGAATTAAGTAAAAAAAAAAAAAATTACACTAAATAAGATGTACTAATCATAATTAAATGAAGTACTTATTGCATTTCTTGCATAACTATTATAAAAATTGTCCTGATTGTAAACTAAACCATCCTGAACAAAAATACAAACGATAAATTTTGAAATTTTTATTAAACTATTTTATAAATGTAACTTTTTAATTATTAGAAATTATTTTATTAAATTAAATTATAAGATTTGGCTTATTTTGCCAATTAATTCAAGTTGTCATAAGGCTGTATTAATGCAATATGCACTGAAAAAAAATCAAATGACAAACATGAGAGGCCAAATTTTTAATTATACAGCAAGCATTAAGAGCAGCATAATACAAAAAACACATTCTAAAGTTACAGTAAGATATGGATAATAATACTAAGCTATACAATGTATAAAATACTATAATTTGTAAAAAGAAAAAAAATTATAATTTTATATGAAGGGTTTTACGGAAAAATGACTTTCCAACACAGAAAGAGAAATGCAGTAATTCATATAACATTGTTGGGGTTGGAGAGTATACTTATATGGAGAATTGTGGCTGAAAATGCTTTTAAAAAAATCATGAGCTTCAAATTATTAATTCATAAAATGATTCTATTAAGCACAATGCATAACTTACCATCAATATTTTCAATAAGGATACGAGTGCAGCATTCAAAGAGTGTTGGCATTTCTATAAAAAAAGTTTTGAAAATTTTAACAATCTTATTAAAAAAGCCATGTTCTTCACAATATTTACTTTTCAAAAAATTCCCTTTAAAAGCTGACTTTATCTATAAATTCTCTAAATTGGCTAATTTAAAGGTTCACTAAAATCTTAACATACTCTCCATGGTTGACATAAGATTTATTCCAAATCATGAGCAAAGTTCAACAAATTGCACATTTTTATCACATAACATATTTATATTATTGAAAATCATGCTGCAGTCAAGGGATAATTGTATCTCAGTCTAGTAAATGTATCAAAAATAAATTTAATAAATAATATTACCAAACGAATCTCAATTATTTTTCACTGCTAAAATAATTTGATAAACTATACAGTAATTTTATAGTTTTAATAACAAACATATTAATCAATGAATTATCAAGATAATTAACACTTAACCTTGCTCTTCTGTTCATGCCTATATGATCAAAATTTTTTTAAATTGCTTATGAAAAGAGATGATATAAAACCACTTTAGAGATATATCTTGACCCAGCTTTTCTCTGAAAATGAAGTTATTTCTATATTTTTTTTCAAATTGTATTAATGTATCATTTAGGTCAGTAAGACCCGATATTATTTTCTCTCAACTATATTTAAAGACGCATTTTTTATTACAAATTTATTTAAAATAGATAAAGTCAAATTCTTATAAAATATTTGCTTTAGAAATAAATCTATTTGTCGGGAAAATAGTCTCCAGATAAACTTTCACCATTTCTGGAAATTTTGGGAAAATGGCTAAAAATTCAATAGCTTTTTTTATTTAAAAAATCTAAGTGAAAATGTTATACATGATGAACAAGTTCTTTTCACGACTTTCCAGCAGTACATGATAATTAAACCATCTAAACATGGAATTAAAATGTTTTATATGACAGCAAAACTTCATTCGTTCTAATGGTAAATATATTGTTAAAGAAGCCATATCAGAACCAGGGGGAAAAAATTAAGAAATCAGCCAATCAGAACTACAAGTGATAACTTCATTTCTACTTCTTCAACAAAATTTAATTATGCTTGTTACTATGAGAAAAAGTAAGGCGGAACTTCCAGATCTAACTACAAACAAATACAAATTTCAAAATAATAAATGATACAACTACTGACATTTACATTTAAAAAAGAATATTATTCTTATGAACACAATCAGTCAGCAACAGACCTTACAGAAAACCAGAAGTTACATTAGATTTAACACAAAGCAGCTGTGGAAATTTTTTTGATCTGTGTGTTCATGCAAAGGAAAATAAACCGCCAAGGTTACATATTCTAATAGTTGTTTCAGTAGTTTTGTTTGCAAAGCATTTTTTTTTCTTTCTGGACATTACTAAATACCAAAATAAATTGATCAAAAGAAGGGCGGTTTTAGAAATAAAGACCAAATAAGAAATAACGAATCATTTGAAATATTCAAAATATTACGGAGTATTTAAAATTTTTAGGTACTTAATATTTACCTTAATATTTCACAATTTTTTAGTTATATAAGCTTACACTATTAAAAATTATGATTTATCTTTACAATTCATATTCATTTTGAAAGCTTAAGAATATAAGACTCCTACATTTCATAATTTTAATGTCAGATGCACATTAACCCGAACTATTCCATTCGCACAGCAAATGCAACAGAGCTGCAGCATTAACACAATAATATGAGCAAGCTATATACTTAGGTATATTATAAACATGCTGGTATTGCATACATATTTTAACAAGGAAATTTGGATTTCTGGAATCATTGACATTGGTTAATATAGTTTACATCCCCATATTACATCAATAAACAAAAGGATAATGTAAATTACACTGTAAGGAGAAATGAATATGTTACAAAAGTGACATTTTCAGTCTTAAAACATACCAGAATATGAGTAATTCAATGCAAAACCAAGTTTAATAAAAATACTTAGGGATAAAACTTAAAATGTATTGCTAATTCTAAAAAATGCCAACCTGTGTAAAACAAACTTTTCCTTCCAGAATAAACGCTAGTCCGTTCTTTTCTAGAAGATGTAAATTTAATAGCATCTTCATTGGTAAGAACTATAAAAGTAAAATAATAAATCTCATTTAAAATCAAGGCAAGACGGTAAATAATAAGAATGAAACTATTATTATAAAAATATAAAATAATTTGAAAATGTTTAAAAGGTGGTAATACATTTGAAAAATAGAAGCAGAGCAAGTTGATGAAGTTGTTGTCATAAATAAAAATTGTGTTCGTTAGTATTTAATTTGCCCATCCTATCAATAAATAGTTTAAATACAAGTCTATTTTGAGCACTATAAAATAATAAAGCATAATAAAAATTCTGAATAATAGAATTTAATTGTAGAACAAAATAACAATGCCCAAATATTCTCAGTATATACATATCATTGAATTCCGAGATTTAAACCTAGCAAATGCAAACAAAAAGATAATTACAAGAAATTTATATACTGGTTTTTAGAAGGTTTACTAAGTCACTGCATAAGCTGCTCATATTTTCATTAATACACTTTTTCAAAGAAAATAAACATATCACTTAAAAAAATATTTTTAAAGGTAAATTTAATTTTAAACGTGTATCTACCAACTAAATTAAAACTAATGCTAGTTGAAAAGCATATTGTAAAAAAATGAAGAGTGATATTACATTTGTTTAAAAATTAAATTTTTTTTTTCAGAACAATAAAATTTATTAAAATGCTTGTAATACCCAACTATAATTTTTTTAATTAACAATAACAGATGAATTAATAATTCTGTATTGATTTCGTCTACAGGATAGCATTCAAATATCTAGACAAGCAATTAAATTAGAATTAGTTCAACAAATTTTAATTAGCTTATATTTCTTAATGTCCGCCCTCTATTATTGATGAATATGAGTTTATATTTTCCAAAAGCAAATAATCCAAACAAAGTTACCAAAATAAAGATAAATAAAATTCGGCAATTTTATTTCATTGGGTTACAAGCAAATCTGAAAACTATTGATTATTCTTTCATTATCTTCCAAATTGCACATATCTCCAAAATTTTTTATATTTACTAATTTAAGTTGTAAGTCTGAAAATCATGTAACTTTGCTTTCCTTTTTTTTAAAGAGGGATTATTATTTTGTATTACATCTGAAATATCTTCCAATTACTCATTGATTTACGAATTTCATTTTGAAAGAAAGAAATTTACAATAAATTGTACACAAAAGTATAAAATATATCCAATTTCATTACATTAAAAATTTTACCTTTCTTTTTACTTGGTAAACTGTCAAAATTCCTTTGAGGCAATGGTCTATAATTTGGCTGTGTTTGTGGTAAGGTAGATAAAATATCAACTTCACTTATTTTAGGTAACTGAAATAAAAAATCTTTTTCGTCAGACAAATTTCTTTCAATAGTTTATTATTTAAAGCAATGCTTATGCATGTAATATATACACATAAGAATAAAACAATAATAACATTACAGAGACATACAAATTCATTTAAAAATCTCCATAATGGATACCAAGATGTATGCCAATGAATTCACAGGAATGTTCAAAAATTGCTTATAAAGAAGAATTATTAATACTTTTTTTTGAAGTTAAAAACAACAGAAAAATTATATAAGATATGCAACATTAATTAAAACTATTAACAGCAAATGAAAGATTTTTATTCACAAAACAAGTTTATAATTAAACCAATCTACCATTTGTATACTATAAAATTCACCCTCTTTAAAAGTTCTAGAATATAATTATTTAAAAAAGGATTAGTACCTTTAATGAATATTTTATTGCTGAAAAATGAAAAACTATATCTGATGTTTCTAACATGAATCATCTGTGATTATGATTATCTGAAAATCAAGCTCCATTAGCACATGTTGCAGATAGGGGCCGATAATAATATAATTCTTAGTTTTGTCTTCATTAGATACTGTTCAGTGGAATAAGAAGATTGTATTCCGGTCAACTCACTCTACCATTCTAATTAAAAAGGAATGGGAATAGTTTTTTTTTAAATTCCACCAAATGTGAATTATATATATCAATGATTTTTAATGAGCACTGTTACCAAGAGCTGTTATTCATTATAAAGTATTATTTTTGGAGAAAATATGAGTGAAGGAGACTAAATTGATATAAACATTGAAGCAAAAGATAATTATGCCATTTTTTATGTAAGAATGAATTGGTGCAAGAAAATTAATAAAAAGGTTTGTGCAGTCCTCTGATTCACAATCACTTTCAGTTTTTACACTTTCTTCAGGTTTCACCAACCATTTTAAACAATGTTGCAATAGAAAAGTTGCAATAACACAAACTCTGTGCATGATGGATGAAAAATAGTTAACACATGTCAGGGCTTACTCAGTTTTGGTGTGGTCTTTGTTCCTATTTTGCACAGACACCAGATGCATCTAAAAAAATATGTGGTAGTTTCTATGGGATATATTTGATCATCTTTCCTTTTGGCACTAAGTATCTACCAACGCTCCCAGTAAACAAAGCAATAGCTTGCATCATATGACTTAAAAGGATTTATATGTTCTAAAATACTATTAAACAATAGCTTCATCCTTTTCAGGTTAATTCTTTTAATGATGGGATGTCAAACCCTGTAAAATGTTATGACAACTGTTTCATTTGATAGGTGGTTGTCTCCAGAATTAATGTTGTAGTTTAATGTGTATAATTAAAGATGTACATTAATGAGCACCTACAACTTGCTCTGCAATGGAAGTTAATATCTCAATTTTCTTATTAATATTTGATTTGAAAAAAATGAATAATAAGGAGAAAGTACATGTTCCATATTATGTGTCAAGATCACAAAAGCATTTAGATGTGCAATCAACAAATTCTATCTAATCTTTGTTTTGATAACTTCATGTAGGCTGAAATGGCAACAGAATAAAAATATAATTAGAATAATAATGTTCAAAAAGGAAAAAAAGTTTTTGAAAAGACACTTTTAAACAAATAATAATAATTTATGATGTAGCAACCACTATATTCTTTTGGTGGTGGTTTTCATGTATAAAACAATGTAGTTTAACAACATTTGTGATTAATAGAACCTAAATACACATACTGTTTGGGGCATAACTGATAAGGTAGAAATAGCTATTCATCAGCAAATGAATATTTATTAAATGAAGCAAAAACAAATCAAATATCTTTTCAATGGCACTGAAACTAGCAACATCAAGCCATCTATTACAAAAATTGAAATCTTGGGTAACCAATGATATTTCTGGCAAGTATTAAAAAAATATTATGAAAGAAAAAATTGTAATACCATTTTAAACGTATATTGGTGACAAATGATAAGGATAATTATAAATTTGTGGTTATGCCTGATAAAATTTGACATGCATTCACAAATTAAATGCATACAATTAAAGTTAAGAATTTAGACATATCACCAAATGCCATTACAATTGCTGACTTTCATTGAAATAGTGGATAGAAGAGCTCCGTTCCCATTACCAGACAAATGGATGAAGTTATAACTATTGAAAGAAATAACAGATCATTATATAGAAATGGAAGCAGATGTAGGAAACTAAGGAACAGCACAAAAAATATCAAACAGACGTTTAGTTTAGTTATATTAATGTCCCCATTGTAAAGCAATACTAGGGCTATTTTGGGATGGATCTCGTAATTTATAACTGTGGTCAGATGATGAGGACAACACGTGAGCTTGTACCTCCCCCCCTCTCCATGCTCCACCAGAGAGAGAACATCAGTAGCATGATGGATTTTATGCACAACAGACCCCATTACACGAGGGGGTTCCAGTAGAATCAAGTCTCGAACCTGAAACCCTCCAGTTCAAAGCAGAGAACTTACCACAAGGCAGCCACAACCCATATCTTACAGATAATTGATTTTATATTAATGGTCTATGCATTACTCTATTAAAATCAGTATTAAGAGTGAACAAATTAGAATTTAGAGGATATTTGACTCCACCAAATGGATTAAAATCTCTTCCAGAAAAAGAGCAAATAATGAAATGCATGAATAGTCTCAGAAAATTTTTTAAAAAAATAATAATTTTTATAGTTGATACTTGAAAGAAACAGGCAATACCCAAGCTCACATTAAAGAATAGTTTAAAAGTACAAGAAAAAAATGAGCGAAGAAAATTTTCATAGATAGAAGTAAAAGATATGCTTTGAAAATTACAAAGAATTAACTAATGCTGCTTTATTGATCTTTCTTAATCCACAACTATATCCAGTTTTATACACAGATCCATCTAAATTTCACAACTACATTTGCTCTACAGAAAAATGAAGACAGATTGGAAACCAGTATCATTTTATTCCAAAAAGGTAATAACACTCAAAGAGCTAATAGCTTATATGGTCTAGACTTTTAGGTATTTATCATTCCATTGAATAATTTGAATGTATGTTAGAAGGTCAGGAATTAATAATACTCACAGATAAGCCAATTATATGTGCATCTAAACAGAAAAATGATAAGCCATCATCGAGACAATTAAAGCATTTCCAATATATTTCATAATTTTCAAAATATATGAAATGTATAATAGGCTAAAAATAAGATTGTAGCAGCCCTCATGTTTAGAGTTAAATCTCGTGGGAAAAGTTATGGGTTTGAATCGAAGATTCCTTATTAGATATAATTTCTTATCTTATTTAAATTACAGAATAGGTATTTTATTATGCACTGAAAATAAATTAGTGATGCAGAAAGTTATTTTATTAATTTTTTTTAAGGATCTAAATCAAGTTAACTGTTTACGAAGTCTGAATGTTAATTGTATAAGCAATTTATAATTAATAAAGTATTAAAATGCTGAATATACAACTTAAATGATAATATAAATGCTCTATACAATTCTGACATATAAATAGAATTCAGCATTTTATAAACTTAACAAAGGTAAATCCAATTCCAAATTTGTGATTATTCTCTGAGCAAATCCCCAAACTGAAAACTCAAGAATGACTGCCATCTTGTATTACACAGTTCATAACTACTTCTAAAGTTCAGGTATGGTATAAAACTTGAAGCTTAATTTATGTGTATGTGCTAATTTTTCCCAATGTAAATTTGGTAGTTTTCTGTAATATATTATTTGGTTCTATTCTTATGATTGCTAAACTTAAATTTCTTTCAAGTTTTTTTTTCCTATGAATGCCTTTTTTCTAAATTTAATTTCAGGCTTTTATTAAATCATCCATATATCTAAATCAGCTTAATACTTTTTTTAAATTTTTGATAGAGTTTCACTGTACTTTGTTACATTTATACAGGCTGCATTTACTGAAAAACAGAGTAAAAAAAGGAAAAACAGAACATGAGAAATAGACACTAAAAAGTTAAAAACTAATTTCCTTACTTACAGATTTTTGTGCCGAATCTGACAACAAAGACGGAAGAGAATTTTTATCCAGCTCAGGAAATTTTGTTGTTGAAAGTTTCGTAGATGATTTACTAACAATTTCTTTTGGTTTGGAGTTTTCAATTCCAATCTTTTTATTAGAATTCTCTTTCTGTTTTTCTTTCTTATCAGAAGTTTTAGAGCTCTTCTTTTTCTTGACAGGAACTATATCACTAAAATTTAAGCAGTCTTCAAATCTTGCTTCTGAAGAAGTGAAAGATTCTGTTGGTTTAATCTTGAGGGCCTTTTTTATTCCAGAATGACTCTTTTTCTCACTGTCTTTGTTCTTTTTGGGCTTTTTTGATACAGGTTTCTCAATCTCAATATTTTTAGATACACCATTATGTAAGTGTGAGTTATGAGATGGTTTAGAATTATTTTGGATTCCAGAGTTAAGAGATTTCTTTTCTTTGTCCTTTTTCTTATGGGAACTATGACTTGATTGTTTCTCTGATTCATCTTTATAATGACTAGAGTCTGAAAGAGAGAAACTAGAATTTGTTTTAAGTCGTTTTGCTTCAGAAGCATGGTTTTCAGTATTTAAAGGTGATGTTTCGAATGATTTTCTTTTTCCAGAATAAAATGAATTGGCAACTGATGATGCTTCAGCATCACTTTCATCTGTATTTGAATTTTTAAAAGTAGGATTTAAATCATGGTGATATGGCGCATTATCAAAATCATCAGTGTTATTTAACACATGATTATTATAATTTTTGGAAGAGTGTTCATTCACACTTGGATATTGCTTGCTACTGGAATTAGAGGATTTTTTATCTCGAGGATTCTGTCTTTCATGAGAAGATGTAGATTTCTTATGAGACTTCTCAGTATCAATTCTTTCTACTTTTCTTTCAGATTTATTTGAATTATGCTTTGAATGAACAGCTTTGGAAGAATTATCAGGTGATTTCTGAGTTGATGATACAACCTCTCGCCAATTATGCAAAACAGATGTAGCTTTTAGTCCAACTTTACCTGATTTTTTAGCCAGACTTCGTATAACTTTACCAATACCAGTGTCCTATAAATAGTTAAAATTTTCATTTTTAGAAAAATAAAATTTAACAGGTAGATTAATAATAAGCATTCAGAACATTTTATAAATAAAAAATTCTGATATAATCAAATGTATAATAATGTAAGCAAAAATTTATTTTAATTGCAATACAATTTTAAGTACTAGCAATTTTTTTTAAGGTTCTTATCATGCATCATATCAAAATTCTTAAACATTACAATTTATTCAAAATAAACAGAAAGCAAATGGATTTTTAAAAAATGTTTCATTATGTAAAGACTACAATAATGCAAGAACCCATTGTCTTTATGCCAGATTTAACAAATCACTTTTTTTCCCCACTCTACATACAATGATAATAGAGCAACTGTTTTTCAATAACTTTGTCAGATAATAAATTATGTAAATACAATATAATTAAATTGGCAGTGTCAATTCAACCATTATTTAAGAGAAAACTAAAAACACATTATAATCTAAGGTTATAGTAAAGCACAACTAAAAATGTAAAGCATAATTTAACTTATTTGGATGAAGTGATTAATGCTTGAATAGCCATCACATTCTTCAAACAACCATATTTGGTCATTTTCTATGAGACAACATATGAAAAGAAATATACAAGCCCAACACAAGTCAAGGTCTTTTAATAAAGGAAATTGAAATATTAATCTACATCTTACTTGGCACAAAGAAAAGATTTTACTAGTAGGAAAATTCAGCATGAGAGTAATCAATCTCAAATAAAGAAAATGTTTTTTAATTAGCATAAGCTATAAATATTTAAAACAATTGTGAATAAATTTCATAGCATAGAAGTTACAAATTTCATTAATTTAATATCCAATGCATGCTGAAGACCAGTATATGTTATGTTCGCATGAATAAAAAAAAAAAAAAAAAAAAAAAGAACTGTACAAGGAATGTTTATTTATCATTTTTAAAAACTTTTTGTGCCTGAATTTAAACATCTAAAATATTTTAAATATTTGATGGAATTATGCAAAATATGAAAAATAAAATATAATTACCATAATCAAATATAGTCATCATAAGTAAAAATATAATTACTCAGAACATTCAAAATAATATTTTAAAATGTAATGACATGCAAATCCAATTTTTTTTAAGTATCCACATATGATATTTTTAAAATGTCCTAAAGATGTTCCAACATCAACTTTATCCCCCTATACTTTCAGATACTCAATTCTCATTTAAAACATTTATTGTCACATAATATGTTATTTTAACTGCTTATATTTCTTTCCATGTAGACTTCTGGAATGCCACAAATTGTTTCTAAACACTGACATGAATACTAATGCAAGTTTTAGTAAAACTAAAATGATATATAATAAAGATAATGTTTGAAAAAAAAAAAACTATTTTACCTGCAGAAGCTCCACAGAGACAGGAACTTTAGACAACTTATGTATAACATTCAGTATCTGCAAATCAGAAAATAAATATATCAAATTTTCAGAACAAACAAAATAAATTTTTTAATGAAATTATTTAATGAGTTCAAAAGATCATTTTTTCATACCTGGCTTTGAAGGCCTGATATTTTAAAATCAAAACAAGTTTTCAATTTTCATTAAAGCACTAATAACAAAATTATCTGGAAATTGACATTTTATCAGAAAAAAATGCAAAACACTGGACGAAATGGACAAAACAAATGATATGCTCTGATGTATGTTTTTTTTTTTTTTGAAATTCAAAATTTGATTTTGATAAAAAAAAAAAAATGTTACAATGGTCAACAACAATACAAAACAAGGTTTTTAGAAGAAAAATTATTTATGTCATCCAGTATGGGCCAAATGTTATGAAATATAATGATGAAAAGTTTAGAGTGTTCATTCACAGTAAATTATATAGATGTGTGTGTGTGTGTGTGTGTGTGTGTGTGTGTAATTAAAATATTTAAGTATCCCGATGCAGCAGTAAAATAATGGGTTTTACACAAAAGAAAGATTATTGAAAGTTTCATAAATTTCTAGTCTACTTTTTAATAACACACTTCTTGTAACCAACCATACAAATAAAAATTATTTCAAACGTGAAATGCGTTCACGGAATTCCGAGTCGTTGAAATTGCAGAAATGTTTCAAAGGGTGGAAGGCATTTTTGGTCCAGCAATCTTGTTACCCCTCTGGCTGCTCATCCCGCGATTTTCAAGGGCATGTGTTTTTCTTCCTGTATTGGTGGGCGCCCCGCGGGCCCTCCCGTTTTACTGAGCCTAAAGGTGACTGTGACTGCGATGTGGGTTCACACGAGGCTTTTTATTGTCCGCAAACATTGCCTCTCTGCTGTTGTCCCGGCATTGTCCCCGTGTGAACACTTGAGACAACGCGGACAACGTTTGTCCCGACGGGACAATCATTTGCCATTGTCGCGTTGTGGTCACGTGATTTTAAAGAAGTAGGCGTGATCTTCTATTGCGGACAATAAGCCTCGTCTGAACCCACCTAAAGACTAAAAGTTGGCCGGTCGGGGGTGTCCCGCTATCTCTGTATTGGTGAGCGCATCCCGTCTTTTCACCGTTTAGTTAGTGAAATAAATTATATGCAGCATTAGACTTTTAATTTAAATTTTAACCAACAGATGTCGTTAGTTGTCCACTAAATTGCGGCATTTGAGGGTACTTTGTATTTACCGCTCTATCTTCACTGTTTGCCGCCATTTTCTAATCAGAAATGGCTGCTAGAAAACGTTCAGCAATTGACAGAGTATATATTCCTGATGATTTATCAGATTCTGAAAGTGATTTTAGTTTTGATAAAGATATAGATTTTTTTTACTGTTCCTCAGATAGCGAGGAATCTGATAATGATTCAAAAAACCTGCAAAGCGTTAGGCAGTGGTGCAAGATTGATATGACGAATATTCCTCTTCCTCCAGTTCCTTATCGTGGAAATCCGGGAATTGCTGTGAATATACCGAACAATGCAAGTATGTTGAATTCTTTTGAACTTTTTTTTGATGATCAAATATTACGAATGATAGTTCAAGAAACAAATAGATACCCTGAACAATATATCCGTAAAGCGGTTTGTAAAGAGAGATCGCGCTGGAAAAAATAGACAGAAACAAATGTTGAAGAACTAAGACTATTTTTTGCAGTTTTGTTACTACAAGGAGTCATAAAGAAGCCAGAACAAGAGCATTACTGGTCTAAGCGTCAAATATTATCCACACCAATTTTTGCAAAAGTAATTGGAAGAAATAGGTTTTTATTGCTCATGAAGTTTCTTCATTTTACCAATAATGAGGAATTTGATAAAGACCGACACCCATGGCCGAAACTGAATAAAATTTATGAACTAATGGAACATCTTCAGCGCAAATTTCGATAAGTTTATATACCAGAGAAAAATCTTAGTTTGGATGAGAGTTTGATGCGGTTCAAAGGCAGGCTCAACTGGAAAATGTTCATTGCCCAAAAAAAAAAAAAAAAAAAAAAAAAGGGGGGGGGGGGCAAGATTTGGCTTGAAGTTTTTCGTTCTTTGTGAAGCAGAAAGTGTATACATTTCCGATTTCCTCATATACACAGGTGATGGAACAGTGTATAATCCGAAATACGGCCACTATCCAGTTTCCACCAAAATAACTTTACATTTAACGGATCGATTCCTGGGAAAAGTTTATTGTGTCACTATTGATAATTTTTATATGTCTCCACAGCTTGCAGACATGTTAGTTAAAGAAAAGACGGACACTTATGGGACAGTGAATAAAAATAGAAAAGACCTCCCTGTCAATTTTTCCAAAGAGAAAGTCCCCAAGGGTGAAATTGTTGCTTTTCAAAGAGGTAAAGCCCTGAAGTGACAGGACAAGAAGAGTGTCTGCCTTATCAGTACTATTCATGATGCAAGCTCTCATTTGGGGACGTGCAAATCTAAGAAGACTGTTTCGAAACCAGTTGTCGTTTGTGACTATAATGATACTATGGGTGGCGTCGATTTATGCGACCAAGAGTTGTCCTACTACCCTACACTCCGAAAACAACAGGGGAAGTATTAAATCCAAAATTTCCGGCAGTTTTTAGATCAGTCGTTGTGGAATGCCTATGTACTTTACAAAAAGCAAAACCCAACAAAAATTTTAAGCTTTTGGAATTTCGTTTGCAAATGATTGAAGAAAAGTATTCTGATGGAGATAAAAGTGGTTGTCCAGGAAGACCGAGTTCTACTCCGAACCCTTTGAGATTGACAGCTCGTCATTTTGCACGACACATACCACCTAACCTCATAAAAAAAGAGCCTCGAAGACAGTATGTTGTTTGCTGTTCAAGAAAAGGAGCAAATGGAAAGAAAATTCGCAAAGAAACACGAATCTGGTGCAAAGACTGTGGAGTTGGACTTTGCCTTGAACCCTGTTTCGAACTTTACCATACTAAACTATATTTCTAAGGTATTTTTTTCTCAGTGCATTATATTTTTTTAAGTTGTATACATTTTACTTTTTTATATTATGTAATAAATAGAAATTAACTGTAATTCAACTAAAATTTATTTTTTAAAAAAGTTTTTTTTTTGTGTGTGATTCCATCTGAAAATGGTTTTTTTGACAGCTTAGTTTCTCATGATAAAAACCTATGTAAAAAATCTTTTCTAGAAAGAAAAAATGCATATTTCAATTCTCCAATATATATAGATTTAAAAGATGCAAAAAAAAAGTGCAATTTTTGAAGAAATTTCGGTCCACAAATTGAGCAGTCAGAGGGTTAATGAACAAACCTCACCATTTTAAATCTTACTGTGATTAGACGCTTCTGTTCACAATTTTACAGTATCTTTCTAGTCAAAGGTGGCCAATATATCTGCTGTTTGAATTTTCCAGTCAGTTCCAGTTTTTTTTAAAAAGAAATTTCCCTGGCCTTTTTCAAATGTTTCTAATATCTTTGGAACTATGTCGCCTTTTTTAATTCTCTCTTGTTATTGTACAGTATGTTCTTAGTTTTGATTTGTTAATTTTGAAAAAAATTTCTACTCAAATTTTATTTTGCATTGAGTTTAGTTAATTCTCAGAACAACAACAACAAAATCCCTTATTGAATTTCAGATAAGCTTCAATTATGTAACCCCCCCCCCTCTTTTTTTGCAAATATATTAACCAACATTAGAAGATACATACCCATCTAGACCGACTTTTAACCAACTAGTTATATCTCAGAACTGTTTGTCAATTTACTAAGGAAAAATGCAGTATAAAAATGTGCACGTCGGCGGATTGCTTGAGCATGAAATGGTCTGTTTCTTTCCAGGCTTTTTTTCCTTATCCATACTATTTAAAATGCCAATTGAAACTGAACAATTTTACTAACAGGAAAAAAAAGAAAAAAAAAAAAAAAAAAACGATATTTTTTTTAAAAAACGATTTTTTTATGCCAGTTTCCGAAGAATATCGATCTATCGAAATCATGATCATGGTTAATAGTTTACGATGAATCGTGATACAATAAATCGATATTCACAATTTGTTTTTTTCGATTTCTTTTTTGTTATTGGTTAGTGTTTATTTTTGTTACTTTTCATTCCTTTTCGTTTCATAATTTTTGTTAATATCTCTAAAAATACTTTCATGTTTTAATATATAAAAATATTTAAGTATGTCACTTTGGAATAAACTGTTTTTTGTTCTTTAACTGAATGAAACCATTATGGAAAAATAACTGCGGTTATCAGACGGTTGTTGAATATTTGGCGTTTAACAAAAGACAGTCCGCTTTAGAAATAAAAGCAAAAAGGATTAATTTAGAACTTCTTTTTTTTCTTCGTAGCACCAT
Source organism: Argiope trifasciata (assembly GCA_026543055.1). Lineage (NCBI taxonomy): Eukaryota > Metazoa > Arthropoda > Arachnida > Araneae > Araneidae > Argiope > Argiope trifasciata. The sequence continues at coordinate 5,460,844 of JAPMOQ010000852.1, read as the reverse complement.
TTTTCTCAATCAAATGTACAGGGTGGCCTAGAAGTCACTTTACATTTTGAAAATTAAATAACTTTTTTTCTATTAATATATTTCTTTTTCTCTTTTCAGAATTAAAAAATATAATCCCTGGAAATTTTTGGCATGGATAAGTTTACAACAGAACAACGAGTGAAGATAATTGAATTTTACTTTGAAAATGGACGGTCAATTGTTGCAACGCAAAGATCGTATATGCGCCATTTTAATGTTCGGCATCCCCCTAGAAGGCCTGCAATAAGGAACTTAGTGACGCGTTTTCAACAGCATGGCTCTGTAAGTGATAGGACTAGAAGTGGACGAGGTCGTTCAGTACGTACACGTGAAAGTACAATGTAAAGTGACTTCTGGGCCACCCTGTACTAGAATAATATTTTTTGTTTAAAAAAATGCTGTTATGCCGCCGCTTTTGCTTGCTGAACTCCTTTCAAAACTATTTGAATACTCGATCTGATTTGATTGAACATCCGATCATTCATCTTTTTATTGAATTATGTTTATTTTACACTTATTGGAATTGCCGGTACTTATCCAATTTTCGATACATGTTGCATTTCAATATTTATTGAATTTTGGATAGAGATTTTGATATTGATCGAATTTGCATAAGTATTCAGAATCAGTCCAGGCAATGTTTTACAATTTTTTTTTTTTTTTTTTTTTTGGCGGGGGAGGAGTTTCGAGGTATTGTTTTGCATATCGGTGTAAAATATGCGTTCTTTTCTTTTAAATCCGAATGCTTATAAACAGTTTGCGCTTTTACGTTTTTAAATGTGTATAGTTTCTTCTTTTTTATGCATAACTTTAAAAGAGGCCCTTTTCCTATCTCACAATATGTTATTACAATATATTGTTTATTTAAATATAAAATATAGATTATTCTTAACAGAAATTTTATTACTAATTTGTTTCACTTTATGTTACGCTTTTTAAAATTTCCAAGTCAGTTAAAAAGATTTTTTTTCTTCCCTTTATTTTATACATGATTTTTTATTTTTAAATACGCAATTTTTGAATAGATTTTAAAGAATCCTGCATTGAACTGATTTAAGAAATATGTGAAATTATTATTATTCTGTTTTTAATGTAAAAATATTTTAGTATGATTTATCAATCTTTTAATAATTTTTATACAGTCTTTTTTTTTTCTTTCTTATTTCTCCTTCATTTTGATTTTCCATATTTTAACTTTTTCATTTCATTCCGAATGTTACAATACGCCACAATGCTGATAGAATAATTATAATTAAAGATTACTTAGCAAGAATTTTAATATTCAGGAACCAAGCGTTGTGCTTGACTGTTGGTTATTTTTTCATTCAGTTTATATAAATAATGATATATAACGGCATATTTTTATTTGATCATGATCAGGACTTCAAATTTTTTTTAATGTATTGCATCATTTGTCCGTAAATAAATTAACCCTCCTAAATATTAGTTATTAATGTTTTTCTCATTTCGGAATTATTATTTTTTTGTCACTTATTGAGTTTTGAAATAGTAAATTGAATGATTAATTTTAACCATATAACATATCTATCGCTAAAGTTCTAATGCGTCTTTAAATTGAATCTGCTAATAATATTATTTAAATAAGAATAAAAATTCATGTAATTCAAATACAAATTAATCTGTTAAGACTTTCAATTTTGAATTCAGGATTTATCAAAACTATATAATTTTACTTGTTAAAGACATTATTATATTGTTTTCCTTCCCCACCCGCCTAAGAAGAATCAAAGAAACTGAAGTATTTTATTACTTAAGTCAGCAGTAAAACGAGTGAAATTTTAAAAAATATTAGATTGAAAAAACAAAAAACGCAATATTATAAATTGTAGCATGCAGATATTCTTTGGCATTGACACACTCTAGTAAAGGGGTTTGAACGATTATTTTTTTAACAATTTTTATTCAAAAGAAAATGAATATTTTTACTACATAAATAGAAGCTTTCTTTATTTTGGAATCGATCTAATCAGTAAATATGTTAAGACATACTATTTATAACTTATAATAGTTACATCACGATATATTGAAAAATATCGACATGTATTGGACGACATACTGTAATGATGTTCGGTCTTAGCCCAACCCTATTTACAAATACAAAATGGCACCTCTGCATCAAAATAAGAACATTGTTTAATGAAATCAAAATTGCATTGACTTTTAGTTCACCAACTATAACAATAGATTGCATGCTGGCTAAATGCTTAACCCGTAAAATAGAGAAAAAAGTGGAAAATTGGTCCCTATTATTTTTTTTTCCTTCACTGCATTAAAAGAATGTTTTAGAGGTATAAATTTCAAAAAAAGATAGTATGAACGAATTTTTGTAGAAAACGGTTTCATATACATCAAACCGTATAAAAAAAATTGCACCTTTCACTTTTTTTAAAAAAAAATTACAAGATGTGTGTATACCTATAATGTATCAAATTAATTTCTCGTGTTTAATGTTATTTTAAAAAATGTCAAAGAAAATATAATCAATAACATTTATTTCATGTCGTCCATAGCATTCATGAAGAATTTAGTAATTCGTATTCATGTTTAAAATTAAACACACACAAAAAGAAGTTTTACGAAAATAATAGCAATAACGTCCGATACTTCATAATCCAACAAAAAGATTCTCTGGGAAGTGTGGAAAAAATAATTATTGTAAAATTCTTGATTAAAATAAATTGATTTGGATTTATAATAATGGGTCGGATTCAATTTAGAATATTAATACCCAAAATTCATCCCTTCGCTCTTGATAGTATGATTGATTCGAAGGAAGAAAAGGGGAGGGAATAGTTCCGTATTATATAAAATATTAAATAAGATACCAATTAAAGCTTAAAATCATAGTAATTACAGGTTCTGGGCTTTAATTATTCTGCCTTTTCCCACAGCATGTAAAACCATTTTCGTTAATTGTGTCGATAACTTACTGTTCAGGAAAAAAAGGCGAGCAAAAACTTTCAGCGACAATATATTGGGTTGTTCGGAAGTCATTTCGTATTTTTTTGTCAAAATGAAAAGAAATTTTCGTTTAATGAATAAATTATTTATTAAATTATAAAATTGCCATTCTGGTCTAATACCTTTTGCCATATTTTTGGTAGTAACATGATTACACGCTCATAAAAGTTTTGGTCTTTGCTGTAAAAAAAAACTGATCGAGGTGGTTTTTGGCCTCCTCATTTGAAGGAAAAATTTTGCAAATCAGTTCTGGTACTGATGTACTGTTAACACATCTTCTCCACACATATTGGCTAATTTATTTCTGGCTTGAATAGCATTTTTACCTTTTATAGCAAAAAAGAAAAAAATGACGAAAATGCTGTTTATTGCTCTCCATATTTAAAAGGGCACCATCCAAAAACTACTGCGAAGAATCAGCTGCACTTTTTCACACTCAAGCCTTGCTATATCAGCTCTTAAAACATAAAATGATTTTGCGGTTTAAGTATGAAATTGGGTGCGAAAAATGCAATTAAATCCTTTGTCAGGAAAAAACGAAATTACTTTCCGAACAACCTAATATATTAATGCATATATCCAATAAATTAAATATGATGGTTTATCTTTCTCTGTTATCTCTATTTTAGACTATCAGTAAAAGGTTGATTTTCATTAGTTCCCAACGATATTTCATTCTAATGAAAATACACCATTGAATTATCATGTTCGATAACAATTCGATTTATTATAAAACTGGAATTTTTTTTATATTATAAGTTTCCCTGACTTTTTCCCGATCTACTGGAAACCGGGAATCGTTTAGTGACGATTCCTGGTCGGCTGGCCAAACTGTAATCGTTCTGAGTACAAAAGAAGTTTTAACTCCTTCATTTTTCTAGCTCCTGTTAAAACGACGGGCCTCAGTTCTTATTTATTTGAATGTAACCATCTTTCATAATCATTGTTGCAATCTGTCAGTAAGATCCATGAAATTCTCTTTCTTAAAATAAACTTACGGTAGTTAAAAGACCATCTTTGCTCTCAAAGCCTATCAGTCGAGCTTTTGCTTGTAGCCTTGTTTTTAATGAATCGAACAGCATGCACAAAAAGAAACTATAAATCTATATCATAAACACGTTTCTTTGAGTTTATTGAACTCAAGTTTTATGTTCATCTTTTCGATACTGAAGGATTATATTATCTTAAAAATGAAAGTTGGATATCATTTTATAGTAAGACAAGAAGGTACGTAAATATTCATGACAGATTTAGTACATCCCCCCACCCCCATTGAGTAGTTGGATTAAATAATTTATAGTATAAAATTTGATTCACCATTGCGAATACTCTTACATAGAAGATGTTTCAAGAGTTCTTGTTGCCGACTGTTCGCCGTATTCGCCGGGCAGTACAGTCTGACGTATATACCACAGAAGTCTTCCTGTTCTATACTCAATTCATTGAGATCAATCTGTAGAAAAATACTATTTATTTTATTATACTCAAGAACTAATTTTCTGTCAACTTCTGAAACATCTTTTTATTGTACAATTAAAGAAAGTAGACCTGGAAATTAGATAATACAGGCCAGCATGGGTCATGTTTTTTAACTTTTGATTATTGATTCCTATGTATTTTTTCACGCTGAATCTGAATATGACATTAGTTTTTTTCCAATCACGTCAGGATTTTTCGCAAAACGTAATTTTCGAAATTTGTAATATGTTGCAAAACATCGAAAATATGAAACATATTGACAGATTTAAAACTTTATTATAAAATGTAATTTAATTAAATTTATGGATTATACTTTACAATATCATAGCCAAGCACATCAAGAGTCCATTGGAGAGGGGGAGCAAAAATTTAATGAAAACTACCACAAAATTATCCTAAATGTAAAAAATTAATTTTGTCACACGAAATTTTATATTGATACACTTAATTTTATGTACTTATCTTTAAATTTAATCAAATTTAATTTAATTTTAACCAGTCTTAAAGATGATGTATGTAAAAAAAGTCACCTTTCATTTGTGTCGTTGTCTCTTTTGACAAGTCATGCTGTGTTGGCGGCTTTTGCCCTTGTTGGTTCATCGCGGTGTAGCATCCAGCAATAATCTGCCATCATTGAAGTATTCCATCTTCCTTGATAACGATTTTCTATTTTTTGGATATCCTGATGAAATCTCTCACCCATCTCTTCACTAACAGCACCTAAATTCTCAGGAAAGCAATCCAAATGTGAATTTAGAAAATGAACCTTCAAACTCATGAAACAGGCTAAATTTGGATTCTTCAGCAGCATGGTTACAACAATCGATTTGAAATTCGGATCTTTCTTGTCGCCCAAAAATTTCATTGCTACTTCTTTAAAAGAAGACCAGGTTTCTTTTTCAACAACTTCCATTTCTTTCTCAAAATTACCATTTTTGAAAAGTTTTCTAATATTTGACCCGTAAAGACACCCTCTTTTAGTTTTGCTGTTGATAAGGCTGGACATTTGTTGCAGATGTATTTGAAACATTTGCTTTCTTTTGATAAAGCTTTCACGAATTGCTGGATGCTGCACCGCGATGAAAAAACAAGGGCACATGGACGGAAAAGGCGCCAACACAGCATGACTGGTCAAAAGAGACAACGACACAAATGAAAAATGACTTTTTTTACATATATCATCAAGACCGGTTAAAATTTAATTTAATTAAATTTAAAGTTAAGTATATAAAATTAAGTGTATCAATATAAAATTTCGTGTACCAAAATTAATTTGTCACATTTAGGCTAATTTTCTGGTAGTTTTCATTAAATTTCGCCCCCCCCCTCCCCAACGGACTCTTGAAGTGCTTGACTATGATATCGTAAAGCATAAGCCATAAATTTAATTAAATTCATTTTTTATAATTAAAAAAACCGTTTTAAATCTGCCAATAAGTTTCATATTTTCGATGTTATGTAACAAATTACAAATTTCGAAAATTGCGTTTTGCAAAAAATCCTGACTGGATGGAAAAAAACTGTCATATTCAGATTCAGCGAAAAAAAAAAATACATATTAATCAATAATGAAAAGTTAAAAAAACATGACACAACTCTAAAAATGCAGGCCTGTGTAATCGAAGTAACCAGAATTTTTCAGATTAATAATTTGTTTAAATGAAGCAAGCAGCTGCTTTCCTCTCCTTAACACTGAAATCGTTCCATTACAAACTAGTATCTGTCGGGGTACTATCAAACCAATAGCTTTTATCAATGCAATTTTCTTTCATAAATTTGTTGATGTTGCCCCTTTTTTGGAACTGAACTATCAAAATATCTAGAATCGTGTTCTTTAACAAAGTGCTCTATTTACTTAGCTAACCTGATAGATTTACTACTTACAATTTCATTACTTGTTATTTCCTCTTTTCGATAATCAAAACTGTACGCAAACAATAATAGTTGCGAGTTGACTTGTAACGTCAACGGTACTTCAGCCTTTCCTGGGAAAAACCTCCGTTTGGTCGATTACCGCCAATTGATTCTCTGGCTTTACAGCATTCATATCCGGCAAAAAAAAAAAAAAAAAAAAAAAAAAAACTTCCAGATAACGTGTTTACTTTCTACTAATCTCACGTGTTTAGATAGAAGGTGGGAAATCATGGCAGTTATCTCAAAGTAAAGTAGAACTGACATGAATCTCGCCAGAATGCAATTTGTCGCACAAAATAACACTAATTTTCACTGTTTCAAAATGCCACAATGCTTTATTCTTTTATTTACTGTTATTTATATAAGCTATAAATAAAAGAATTTATATCAGTCTAAAGGATTGGCTGAAAATTTAAAATATGCGAACTGGTAAAAGAAGTTTTCCGCAGATTCCTTCAGACTTGTTAAATTAGCAATACAGATTTATTTTATTGACAGTTAACATTATAAACTTTGATTTTTTATACTGGAGAAAATATTCGCTTTCCATTTTACTAAATAATTTTCACTACGCATAGCTCAGAAAAGGTAGATAAGAAGTCAATGAACACATCAAGAATAAATTTATTTTGCGTAAAATCCATAAATTTATTGATGATCCGGTATTCATAAATTTTATATGGTACAGTTGGTGTGTATATATTGCTGTAAATTAACAATCTTAACTTCACATTTTTATACTTGGAAATAAAAATTCGCTTCCTACTTTTTTCTTCTTCTTTAAATTAAAAATTACGTTTTTAATCAAAAAATTCAAATCTTAGGTTGATTTGGGGAGGCTTAAATACTTTTCGATTTGATTAAGATATTTTTAGCTCAATTTGTGACGATAGTAACAACTTTTTATCAAATTTTAAATTTCAAAAATTTGTGATACATAACACATCTGGCACACAGTACCAGATAATCGGCCATACTCTTTTGATAATAATCGATATATTTAAAGTAGTTCTGTTAGATTTCAAAAAGTTATCCACATTTAATCGAAAACTGTTCGCAAAAGTTATTCACATTTAACCGGTGATAACTACGAGTATTATAATTATCATTAACCCATTTGCATCAAAGAGAAAAAAGAAAAAAAATTCGCCCATTACTAAAAATTTATTTTATTCTATAAAAATGTTTCAAGCATTTAAAAAATGGAGTAAGCACAGAATTTATGATTGTGTACTACCGGGTGGCCAGAAATAAAACACCCCTACTCTGACCTCCCTGGATATCGAACTACTCAGTGTAAAGGCTTGAAAATTTGTGGACATACTATTCAAAAAATGGGGAAACGGATTTCACGAAAAAAAAATTTAGTTCCAGAAATCACCGATAGGTGGCGCTGTACCACTGGACGTATGCTGAAAAGACACAAAAACACGTTTTAAACACATTTTATTTGAAAGTACCAAGCATACATGAAACAAGGACGTTATCGATGCAGGGAATGCTGCTCAATATGGTTCCCTTCCTGAAGATGTAAAATGTGAAGTCTGTGGACAGCTTGTTCAACTGCGGATCGTAACTGGTCATCTGAGATGCTTCTCACATGCAGACTGATACTCTCTTTCAAATCTGCCAAGGTTATCAGACGTTCTCGATAAACAAGGTTTTTTAAGTGTCCCCAAAGCCAAAAATCACACGGATTAAGATCCGGTGAACGAGATGGCCAAGTTGTCGGAAACGCGCGACTGATTATTCTGTCAGTGGTGAAATGTTGGCGAAGAAACTGTTGCACAGGGAGTCCAATGTGTGGAGGTGCTCCATCTTGCATAAAAGTAATGGTGTCAAGGCATTGGCGCTGCTGCAAATGGGGTACAACAAATGTTTCGAGCATCCTTTTGTACCTGTTGGCCGTCACGGTACATGTCTCAAGGCCATTGGAAGTAACCTCTTCGAAAAAGAACGGTCCAAGGATGAATGTGGCTGTGAATCCACACCAGACTGTAACTTTCGGTGAGTGGAGTGGAATCTCTTGGAAGGTACGGGGGTTTGTCGTGTCCCATATGCGACAGTTATGGGTGTTCACTGTTCCACTGAGGTGGAAATGGGCCTCATCGCTCCACAGAATCTGCCACGGCCACGATGCATCCACTTCAACTCTAGCAAGAAATGTCAATGCAAAGGTCAGTCGCATCTCCCTGTCTGTGGCCAGCAATTGTTGATTAGGGCGGATTTTGTACGGGAAACAATGCACCATTTTTCTGAGTACGTTCCACACTGTGCTATAGGGAACACCCAAGTGTCGTGACACTGCACGTGCACTACTGCAGCCTAAAACATTATCCATTGACTGTTCAACAATACCGGTGGCAACATCTTCAACGACATCTGAACGAACCGGTTTGCGTCCTCGACCAGGCTGAACTCCAAGATGTCCAGTTTCCTCGAATCGAGCGATCATTCTCCTGAGAGCTTGTGGAAGCAATGGTCCCTTACGCAAATCCTTAAGTCGGCGAAACTCTCGAAGTGCTGCTGGAGCATTTCCTTTATTCTCGTAAAACAACTTCACAAGCAAAGCGCGTTCTGGCAGCGTGACAGCCATCACTAATAAGAATGACATTCCCCACCTTTTAACTTCTTTTATACCCAGAACATGGCTTCTAACCATGCTTTATGCAAATTTTTCTGGTTACAGTATGAAATTGCAGTTACAACGGGAGTTCTAGCTTCTTTACTATTTTTATTTTCCATAAGGGGCAGAAAAATTAAAAAGGAAGCATGGAAGCATTCCATTCCGCATAAACATTTTAATTTTTATTATTATTTGTGTCTTTTGATCATAGTTCCAGTTGTGCAGCGCCACCTATCGGTGATTTCAGGAACTAATTTTTTTTTTTGTGAAATCCGTTTCCCCATATTTTGAATAGTATGTGTACAAAATTTTGAGCCTTTACACTGAGTAGTTTGATATCCATGGAGGTCAGAGTAAGGGTGTTTTATTTCTGGCCACCTTGTATATAAACGTATGACTTGCATTTATAATTTATCTACATTCTGATTAAGATTCCGAGAAAAATTCGTGTGCAGATATGTGTTAATGACGGAAATGAAGGAAACATTTCAGTTCGGTGACAGTTTAATATGAAAGTTGAAGTACTTTTTGAAAGCTAATAAAAGAAAAAAAGAGATTACGCCTCTTGTAATTAATTAAAAGTTTTTCTTCGATTTAAAAGAAGGAAAAAAATAGTTTATTAACATATAATTAACTATACATAAATCCTTTTTTGAAAAATACGATTGTAATTTTGGAAAGTATCTAGTAATTTTGACCCAAAGTAGGATGATTAGAACGATGCCTGTGATACTTTAGGTTCAGATTTCCGCATCACAGCGGAGTAGAACAGCTTACAAGGTGGTTCATCTCTAAAATGGGGTTAACGAACATAGGACCCTTTGACCCGAAAGTCACTATGATCCCTACTGTAAACAGAATATTCATTATAAGTACAACCGTTTAGAATGAGTAATTTTAAGAAATGCATCAGTCCTAAAGGAAAATTTAAAATATATCAGGCTTTTTTTTCTTTGCTTTCAAGACGATAGATTAATAATACGTTCCAAAACACGAAAATTTCTTTCAGGACAATAGAGATTAAATAAACGTTCCATAACACGAAAATTCAAGACACAAGAAGGGGGCGGGGCTAAAGGCATGCTAAAATAGCCTTAAGTCTAAAACAATATTGTTAGACACAATCAATTATTTTTAAATTCAGGATGCGTAGTGAGAAGTGCTGCAAAAATTAAGTACTTTTAAGCACTTTTTAAGTATCTTAGCTACAAAAAAATTAAGCACCTTTGTACATGTACGCATACGTAAACCTGCGTATTTTCTAACCATAGGTTATTTTGTTTTATAATGATAAGTATTTTTTTATTGAAAAGACTTTAAAAAATTAATTTTAAATGTACATTATTTAAATTTTAATATTTATTTCTGTATTTGCATAATATTTACACAACGTCTTCTATTGAAAAACAAGTGATGTCTTTTTGGTTTTGACAAAAACAAATACAAAAAAAAAAAAAAAACTATCAATACCACAAAATTAAGTTAATTTTTATGAGATTAAAAATCAAGGTTTTTGACATTTTTCAATATTTTTTAAACACAAACTTATTTAGGGTGGATATATCATTTCTGAAAGTGTCATCATTGACGTAGAAGCATATCATGACCAAACATTTTGTATTTTCTTTTCATATATGCAACAACAAATAAAATTAGATATAGCTGGGACAGAAAGTGTAAATTTAAATTTCTTCCAGTTTTAATTTGAAACCGAAAAACCGAAAAATAAGCTTTTTTTTTTTTAATCCGTTTTTTTAAATACTGGGATTCGACAATAATAGCAGGAAATTTTCATTTTTTGTTCCCACATTGCGAAGCCCTAAAACATCTATAAAATATTTCTAAATGAACAGATTAATTATTCTCTATTTTAAGAAATGCAGAGCATATTGAGGAATTATTATTTCAAATTTAAACAAAAATATGCATTAGATCTTAATTTATGCGATTTTTTTTATAAGAAAATTCTAACAAAGACTAGGATTTCAGAACACAGTTTTTAAAGATATAAAATTGTATTAAAACGTATGTAAATGCAAGTATAAAAATCAGTTAAGTAAAAATCAACAAGTATATAACCCCCCCCCCCCCCCGAAAAATGAAATTAGAAACAGAATTCAAATGGTTTTATAAAGAATTTTATTCAATGAACTATTTTAAAAACATTAAAGTTTAAAATAAAGCAAAAAACACATCCACTCCCCTTTCTTTTATCATTACGTTAACAGAGCTTTAAAAAAATGTAACTCAACGGCAAGAAAAAGCAATGATATCCGATTTGAATTGCAATACAATAAAAATCCTTGTTTCAAATTATGTACAAAACTAATTTTTCAAAAATCACTGAAACTAAAGGAGAAAAATGTATCCATTCTTATAAATTTGATATAATTGAAAAGTTACTTTTTTACAACTTAAAAAAAGGTACAAAAAAATTTTACGCGACAATATGCTATGATTTTATAGCAAAAACGCGTTAAAATTCTATTTTTATTTTTGTAATTAGACTTCTATTAAAATTTGTGAAAATTCTGTTCGCACTTGCCTCAAGTACTCAAGAAGTAATTTTCCAAATTCCATGCTCTTAACTTCAATGTTTTGTGTTGTGCACTGTACTATCAATCAGAACAAACCTAGATATGTAAAGAATTGGGGGGGGGGAGATTCTATAATTTACATAGGTGCAGGGTGCGTATTGTGAAATGGGCGCAAAAATTAAGCAACTTAGCACTAAACTAAGCACTTTCGTTCATGCATGAATACATAAACTCAAGAATTCTCTACACACAGAATTATAGTTTTTATAGAAGAATTATATACATCTTTTTTCAAAAAAAAAAAAAAAAAAACTTTATTAAAAAAAATTACTTGTTAAATTTTAATCGATGTATAGATGTTGAATCCAGTCTCGTCTTTTATTTAAATTGGCAACATCATCTTCAGCAATAATTAACACAAAGAAACTCTGAAAATTTGAAGTGAGAGCAAATTCAATTGAAACCATTTATGTTTCAAACATTAAAGATTTAAATAATTTTTTAATTTGACAAAATGTGTTTGTAAAATTATTTTCACAACGAAAAAAAAATTATACTAATCATACAAAAAAAAAAACCTATAATCAATTACGTATTAATTCAGAAAGCTTAATAAATACTAGATATTGCTGATACATTTTTATCGGAATAATTTTAAATTTACTTTTAAAAACTTTTTAAAAAATTAGAAAAAAATATAAATAACTTCTACGTCTTAATTTTTATTTCTTTATGTGCATAATTAAAAAAAATGTACACATAAAAAGCAACTGACAACTTCCCTCTCCTACTTTTTAAAATACACAACTCAAATTTCAATATTAAAATGACAAAAATCTGGCAGTATTATTTCGAAACGATAAATTAATTAATACATACTGTCCTACTGTCACAAGAAGAACCCTGACCATGGTTGCCGTAAATAGACGAGTCAAAAGTAAAGGAGTGAAGTAGGCATTAAAGCAGTCCACAACATTTGGCTAAGTTTGTTTCATTAGGCGAGAAATTCCTTTCGCTTGTGTTTATATAGATGTATTTATATGACAAACAAAATCAAATTATAGATAAACTTAGAAATTCCTTATTACTTAAGCTTAAAATAATGTTTTGCATAAGAAAGTCTTCAACGATATTTCTTCAACTGCTTTTGTATTGATTTTTTTTAAGACCTTTTAACTGTCAATTAAATAAAAGCCATTGGATAATAACAAAATAGTTTGATATTTTCATGAAGATTCATTGAGAGAGGAAAACTTAGGTTTTAAAACTAAATCTCCCCTCCTTCGTTTTACACAAGAATTTGTGAGTTTTCTTCGAACTTTTAATTCATAATAAATCTGTTACTGATTGGTATAAATAAATAAAAAAACACGAAATTCAGCAAAAAATTAAAATATGAATAAATCAATAAGTAGGCAAAGTTAAAGAAATTTATTCCTTTCATATTCTTTTTAAGAACTAACGAAGTATTTATCGGAATCTTTGTAATAACTCGTATACCTCAAAATTCGTTACCCAGTTCTCCGTTGCATTTCTTACATATATTACTACATACAAAGTAATATCCACAAATTATTGAAGAATAAATATTTCCAAAGAATTTTAATAAATTAAAACATTACTCAAAATTATTTAGCTTGTATCTATTACTAAATGGATATATAAGTGAAATATTTTACTCAAAAATCTTGATATAATTTAGTTGATCAAACAAATTAACACTGTCAGACATTTATAATATATTTGAAATTAAATAGCAATTATTTATATTTTTTTAAGTCGTCATTGCAAGCATGGACCGAAGTACAAAGCAAAATGAGACTTCTTACCGGCGATTCTTCTAATTATAACGATACTTCTAACAAGTTCTTTTGGCGCCCAAAGAAATACTGTCATTTCCTTCACCCCAAAATGTAATAGAATATCCCGTTTTCAAGCCCACTGACCCCTACTTTTAGGGTTACTAGAGTTTTGCTCCTGACGGTAAGACAGTACGACTTTTAACGTTACTTCGACATAAAAAATTGAATACATAAGATACTCTCTGTTTATATAAATAGAAATAATAATCATAGAAACAAGTTCGCTATTATAGCTAATTAGGTAGGAAAGTACAGGAACATTATAATTAGAGTTAATTTTGCACCTCCCTCCTCTCTCTCTTTCTGAATGTTGCTGCACTTATCTACAAGTGAAAAATCATTCGTTTCATTAACTTTTCGTAATAATTTTTTTTTAAAATTTCGACCGTGCATATATGTGGATTGCTGAATATATTCATGGGAAAATTAGTACCAATAATTTTCAATGGAGGTTAACTTAAACTACTGAACGTTAAAACTTTCCACTTAATGTTCACTATCGGACTTAAGCATCAGGTTTCTTTATCGGAACTAAATTCCAAACATGTGTATTAACAATGAATTTGCTTCTTTCGCTCTAAAAAAATGGGTTTATAAATGAGAGTGGTAAGAATTTACTGTGAACAAGTGGCTCATATTTTTCCGAAGCTTTAATAGAGGATGAAATCCATTAAAATACTATAAGAGAAGGTCATGCATGAAAGCTGTTAATGGGAAAATCCTTCTATTACCATCACAATTAATGCGAGCCTTTGAAGGCCATCAGAATAAATAAGAACTAACAAGTAGCAACCAAATTCACAGAAGAGTGTCGGAAAATATTGTATAAACACCTTTAGAAGCTGTGAAAATAAATTTCGTGCATAATATTTCTTAACATTACGTAAGAAATATGTTCGAATTTTATTTTTTAAATTAAATTTCTAATTAAAATATTGTAAAATCAACCCTTAGTGAGCCTTTAACATCCAAAAATTAGTTGCCCACTAAATTTCATGTCCCTTATTTCAGTGATACTCTGTATTAGTCAGGCAAATCTTCATGTACCGAGAAAGAAAAAACTGGCTGGGAAACCAAAAAAACAAAAGTTACAAACAAAAAAAAAACTTTTAAAAAAATGATATAATACGAAGCTTAAAGGTTCCTTTAAACTTTTTTTAAAGTTTAAATGTCAGAAATAGCAAAAAAAAAACTATCATTTGACAAGTTGGTTCGACAAATAATAATTTTCTACGGAATGAGAACATTTAATAAAGTAAACCCTCAAAAGAAATTATTGAAAACTTACGTCTTCAAATTAAAGTTTCATCTCACTGGATTTTACGCAGTCGACTCAAATAATTACAATCGCAATAAATAATTATAAAATCCCTTTCATAGACATTCAAAAAATCGCTCAAAACAACATATTAACGAGAGCGATGGTTGAATCTGTTATGAGAATTAATAGTAATCAGAATAAAATGCAGGCTTTCAAAACATCTCCCATCTCTGATGTATATTTCTTTAACACATTTTTTTGTAGATCGGAGCTAATCTGTATAGTCTTTAAGAACACTTAAAGAGTTCAACATAAGGTCACCAACCATAACTAAAATAAATTATTCGCTATTTAGAATACTAAATATGAAAGAAGTTGAAATGTTTTTCGAAATGCAACCAGTTCGGCAATTTCTTTTTTTGCTCTTTTGGAATAACCATTTCTATAATTCACTACATACGCCAGACACCAGTGCTGAAAAAAGGAGAAGAAAAATAAATCATTAAGCATTTTCTTAACGTGGATTGAAACTAATGTTTCCCTTCACCGAATGCTTTCCTTTCATCGACTTATTTTTTTTATATATATCCAGTAAACAAAGATTTATGATTATTTTCGATTTATCGTATTCATCGTCAGCGGAAATAAAAAGGTTTTTTACCACTTCTCGAGAAAATGAAGCACTTTTTAAGGACCTTTTTCACAAATTTAAGCCTTTTTAAGGACTTTTCATAACGCTACACACTCTGCGAAAAAAATTCGTATAAAATAATGGAATTTAAACCCCGAAGAATAAAAGTTTAGAAAAATATTTCTCTAAAAATTTTAAGTACCAGAGCTAGCACTGTTTCTCTTTTAGTAAAAATTAAAATTTGGAGGGATAGGTCCAATAAAAAATAATGTTTAAAAGATGTTGAAATTTAACAAGCACACCACTAAAGAGTCTACTATCATTGAAAACTTCCAAGTTTCAAGTAAATAATCTCATCATATTAGATTTCATGCGATCGACTAACTTTATTACAAACAGCAATTAATTATAATTTAGCATAATGCATTAAAACCCCCCTAATAAAGTCGTTCCAAGAGATTGCTCCGAAACGACATAGTAATGCGAATCATAATCGAATATGTAAATACTAAAGAGGTTTTGCTACAAGTGCAGTTGCTTCTACCGTGTTTGAATTCTCTTTAGAGTACCAAATTCATGCGTTGTATTCTTGTTTTCCATTGGTCAATTCAATTTGCATGTTCATTTTTCACAACACATAAAAAGTTAAACATATAGTTAATTTAGTTAAATATAACCTATTTAAATTCTTCAACATCTGAAACTAAAAGATTTTTTTTTAAGAGTTCGAGAATTTTTTTTTATTCTTACTTTTCTTTCTCAACATTTTTAGTGCCAATATAGCACAGTATGTATTTCGTATTCCCCTTCCAGATAAGTATTCCAGTATTTCAATAAACGACAATGCAGATTAAAGAAAGAGCGAAAGAAAAAAAGCTCATTAAACGTGAACTTAATTGTGTTGAAACCTATAGTTTCTTATCCGAATTCTTCCCTTTTCTTGGTTTCCTTTCATGATATATAAACAAGCTTTTACGATTATGTTTTCGAATTATAGTAATCAACATATGAAGAAACAAAAAGTTTTCTTTACTCCAGAAAATTAAACACTTTTTCTGATGCTAGACGCTCTGATACTATACAATGGAAAAATAATATAGTATTTTAACATATTTGTTGTAATATTTAAAACAAATTTCTACTCTACTTGCATATTCCCATAATTTGAATCCAGGATTATAAAAAAAAGGAATCCTTCCACTACAACTATTAGATTGGCGTCTCCATTTGAAAGGACTTGAGTTATTTAAGGATGGACCTAGCCATCCTTTAATTACAATCTGATATCAAAAGCAGCACCTATTTCTGCAACCTATATTCCAGACTTCATCACCACAAGAAAATATGGGAAGGCCTAGTATTTTCATTAATATTTCGTAAATGTAGTTCCGTTTCGCTTATCATTACTCAATGCTTCAATTTAACTAAAACTTTCTCTGTTTCAATTCTCCACTTTTCTAGTACATCTGAAATCTCGAGAAGTATTTTTAATCATGGATACAGAAAAATATTCCGACAACCAAGCTGTTGTACTAAAGGAAAAGTTAATATGTCTTTAACTAAATAAATAGTTTACAGTAAAAAATATATGAACGAAAACTAGGATTTGAATTAAATTTTAAAGTAAATAAATAAATCAGAATGAAAGAAATAAAGGGTACAGAAAATGGCTTTCTGAAATGATAAAATTGACATTCCCTAAGAGCAAAATCGACGCTCCCCCCCCCCCCCCAGAAACTGAGTCAACATGTGAAATATATATTGACACAGAGGAAAACGACCTTCTCCGGAAAGAGAATATTTTCTAGGAGGGACCGCACACATTAAGTTTTTCAGTCTTGGTCTTAAAAAGTATGATCTATGGAACTCAAAGATCGTGTGTTAAAAAAAAACTTTTAAAAATTCTTACACTATCAATGTCCAAATTTAAGATACAATCAAATATTTTTCCAACTTAAAAAAATTAACGTTAATAATTACACAATTTGCATCCTAGTTTAGAGTAAAATATATTCGTTTCCAAACCGTTTAAAATTGACAAAAGGTTTGATTAGCGAGTAAACTTCAAAGATTGTTTTTCGAATCGGCGAATTTTGTCTAACAGAATTATGTTTACAGTTAGAAAAATATCAATGTCAAAGAAAATAAGTTCAAATAAATCCAAAATTTCAAAAAGCCCAATCATGATAAAACCAAAGGAAAGAGCATGGAATGGAGCATTTAAAAGAAAAATCAAGCAAATACTGATGACGTCACCGAAATAGAAACGCGTCTCCAAGTATCCCAGTTTGCACTGCGCTAATCCAAGTAGAAATGAATTCACTAGACATCAGATGAAGGGAACTTAGCAACAGCATATAACCTGTTGCAATCTAGAAGACAGCTTTTATTGTTGAGCACAGAATTATTCTTTGTATTGATAGACAGATGATGTAACACCAGTTAAAAAAAATTGAATCAATACACGGATAGAATCCAAGTGGTTGAAAAATCAATTGATTTTTTAATGATACTTCGTTTTGAGCTACAAGAAAGTACTCGATAATATCCAATATTTTTAAAGCTTGCCAAGATGACAAGAACAATACCTGAACCGGCAAGTCGTCCATCAAAACATTCACAACAAAACGAATGAGGACGTTGGGAAAAGCCGGATTAAACGTGAATCATGCAGGTTCTTCAATGGAAATCGGTTTTGAAACCGTGATTCTCCGAAATCGAAACTGCTATGGCAGTTTCAGGAATTAAAGCAAAATCGATAATTACGCAAAAAAAAAAAAAAAAAAAAAAAAAAAAAGCTACTGGGGAAGAGGGGAGTTTTTAACAGAAACAATAATATACATTTATATATAATCAAGTCTTTTTTAATAGATATAAAACAAAACAACCGATCTTTAAATATTCTCAATATATTTCATTTATGGAAAAAGATTCAATCATTTAATTTATTTGCTATGTTCGAGTTCAGTAAAATATTCATGCAATCAAATTTATTCTCAAAACAGAAACTATTACAAGAAAAGAAATGTAACAAGAAATTACAAGCGACTGGAAAAGAGTTCAGCGGCAAGAATTGCACAGAATATGTAAAAATATATATACTTTGAATTTTTTTTAATTTTCAAGATTCCCTCTTCACCCCATGTTTTAAAGCATTTTCATCGCTTTGGATATATTTACATTTATTTTGAAGCAATTTTTAAAAAAAATGGAAAAAAAGCTGATTCCACAATTTATAGAATTCTCACTTTCAGCGCTATTTTCTATAATTTTTCTAAACATATTAACTGCTATGAATATGGGGCGTCACTTGATTTAAAATTAATCAAAATCGGGTAATTACTTGTTTTCATCGGAAAACAATACTACTACTTTACCAGCTGTTATACAACCAGCTTTGTTTACAAAAGTAACACGGAATATCATTAAAAATTGATAAAAACCGTAAGTATTTTTCACCATATAAATTTTTCAAATTATGATTTTTACTCTAATCCCTGTGACGCCGAAATTATAAATAATCTAAAACCAAAATTTTTCTTTTTGTTGATTTATCAAAAATGTGCGGATGACTTTAATACAGACAGTAATTCTAAATCAAGAATTTGATGTAAAAACTGAGAAATGCTTTAGTCTGTTCCTTTAATATTTAATTTGCAATTTGTAACCCAAACCATGAATAAATCAAGATAAAAAAATAGTTAAGGTATATGAGGCACATAAGTCGATTTCGTTTCTGGTAATTCATTATGAACTAATGAAATTCTTAACTTGTGTAATAGCAAAAAGGCTTTTGTAAACATTTTTATTGGTATACTAAACATCACAAAATTTATTTTAATTACTTTCTGCTTTTTGATCTTGAAATTTATTATACATAAACACACTACAAGAAATATGGAAGTGAAGTTAAAATTTTATTAATAATTAACTGATAATTTAGTTCTAAATTATGAAAATATTTTATTCTTGAAAATACAAAAGTGTATAAAATGAATTGAAAGTGACTAATTGTATAAAGAATTGTTATAGGATTTTTTTCTCTTTAGTTTAGCGAAGTTTGAAAGGCTACAGTTGAACTTTCATTTTATCGTGAAAAATATTTTAACAATTTTCATTGCTGCATCAGTTGGACTAATTTAACACCATAAATTGAATTTTTTCTTAAAATTTTAGATACCTACAGTGGCTCAGGTAATTAAGAAAACAGTTCACTTTTACATGGTAAATCTAACTGTTAATATTAATCACACATTAACTAGAAGTGTAAACTTATTATATTTACAAACAATAAATGGTTAATTTAAAGTAAAAATAAAGAATAGTAAATGAAAAACCTCCAAAAGTTTTATTGTAGGTATTTAAAAAGTTTTGGAAACATTTTTAATAAACATATGCAGATTCTTATCTTTAAAAAAAATTGAGAGTACATAAATGAATTTTTAATATCTCATATACAAAGTATCAATATTTAGCTGCATGTCCTCTAAGCTTTTATAACCTTATTCGAATTCATAGCACTCAGTCAGCCTTTGGATGGTATCTGAAAATATTTTACTCCTTTCACCTTGAACATTTGTTTTACACGAGTTTTGTTTCTAAATTTTACGAGCTCAATATGAAGTATCCAAAGATTTTCTCTGACATGGATATTGGGAGATTGTAGCAGTGTGTGCAACAGCTGTTCACAATTTAAAAAAGTACCCCATTTTGACTTTACAAGCCATGTGTTTTGGATTGTATTGGAAAAAGAAAATTCCATCTAATCTCAAATTTGAGCACTTCCATTTAGATTGTTGAGAAGTATATCGAAATAAATCATATGGTTCCTAATGTGCTCTGTAATAATTTACTTTCCGTGTCTGATTGAAGCCATACAATCCAAAATCCTAACAAAGCCACTAACCATGTTTAATTTGGAGATATAGAGTTTTTTTTTTTTTATCAAAAACAGTATTGGCTTTCTTCATATGATACAACAGCCAATGCTAAAGAAAATTTTGGATTTATTTTTATCACTAAACATAACTTTCTTCTAAAAATTGTCTTTAATTTTTACAAACTCTTCTGATTTTACAAGCTGATGAATTACTTCTTTTTAGGAATTCAATTTATGGATAAAATATCTTCAGGTATCACACTTATAAACAATACTATGTACTAATTTTTTACATACCCAAGATTGAGCCTAATAGAAAGAAAATTAGCATTATATTAAGAATTTTTAATGTTTCACCGAAGCCATGCAATGACTTTCATTTCATTTCATTTTAGTTAAGTTTTAAATTTAAGTTGATATAGTAAATTTACCAAAATTTTCAAATGATAAAGTCAAATTTGTTCACAAGTTATTGGCAAAAATCCAAATTTTTAATCTTGAAAAGTTCCAAAAGCTCACAGAAATTTTAAACTACTCTTAGCGGTTGTCAGAAATCCAACACCATCAGTTCACATCTGCTTTTAACTCCGTCAACAAAATGAAAATTTAAAATGTATAATGCACAATTAGATGCCATCAAAATTTTGATTTGAATTCAAAAAGAAAACTAAATCACCTGTATCATTTGGTACCTCAAGTGTTCATTTATTGATCATTATTGATAATTTTACGCTTTATTCCTAATCTCAGCTTATTGATATATTTATCGTAAAAGCTTTTAAGCAATAAAAATTTAGATCAGCAAAATTATCTTAAATTTAACATCTCTGAAAAAAGGCATTTTTTATTCTATTTTATCAACTTGAGTAATTTGGCTTTGATAACATATGGTCATTTGAATGCCATAGAGAAGCTTTAAATATATTTATGTATAAGATGTGTATTATACTACACTAAATACATCTTTCTCCTTCTAATAATATACTGCATTTTTTTCAATTAATTAATTCAATTAATTAATTGTAATTAGTTTTTCACTTGATGAATATATATACAAGATAACAAATTCAAAAGAATTTTAAGATATTCCAAGACTCTGAATTAGTAAAAACTTAGCTACCAGTATTATTTTAAAAATACTAATTTTAATTTCCAAGTGTAAATGCTTTCATTCAGATAATGTAATAAATCATTGAGATAAAATATAGCAATTAAGAAAAAGTTGAAAGGGATTGGACAGGTTTCAAAAATACTTTTAATTCACTAGTTTAATGAGTGAAATTAACACTATGCTGTTTATTTAATATATACATAAGAGAAAAACAACAATTAGCTTTTATTTGCAATTGAAAATTGTAACATTTATGTCCCATACCTCAATCATATAAAAAAGGTATGCAACAAGGTTTGATATAATAAAAATTAATATTGTATTCTGATATTCTTTTAATTCAACAATTTATGGTTTTGTACATGCAAAACAATGAGTTCATTTTTAATTCTTCATTGTTAGTGCTACATCTTGAAAACTTTTCTTTCACCACCATTTCCACTGATTGCAATATTTATTAATTAATATATATTTTGTTGAATGTTTTTTCTTCTGTATCTGTCTATTTTTACATAAAAAATATATAATTATTTATTTCTAATTTAAAGTGACAAAAGCTTTTATAATTTTCATAATTTAACTTCATTTTTTTTTTCATTTCTTAATATTTATTATATAGTTCATTATTTTTATTATATTTACAGTAAAATTTCCTTTAACTGAAATTAAGTGATTGATTTTAAGTAGAATATTTTTTTTTTTATGTGAAAAGATACAGAATGATCTACAGTATGTATTCATACTTTATATGATATGATTATTAACAAAGGACTAATGAAACATATTTAGATGATATGGTGCTCTTAAGTAAAGTTTTGAAAAAGAGGAATTTTATGTCATGCTTTTTATTTTGGTTAATGGAAGCTCAGCTTTTTTTTTTTAATTCTTGTGTGTTACTTTATTTTAATATAAATATTATATAACATAATACATACTAATATATATTTTAATAAATTTAAAATCATTTACTTACCATTACATTGTAGCATCCCCAACAAATTTTATCAAACTACATTAAGAAAAATTAATACCTTTAATCAGTAGCATATTTAACTATTTAGAAAATGAATTGAAATGTAATCAAGCAAGTCCTATTTCTCTCCAATTGATACTGTGCCATTCTTTCCTTAGACATTTCTGAAACAGAAAGCAATGTCTTCCCCATCTGAATCTATGGAAATTACAGTGAACAGGGTCATTTCTCCATCCGTCACTACATTGACCTATTCTTCAATTCATCCTTATAGTGTGCTAAAAGAATCTCACGGCTATTATGTAGCTTCAACGCCATACTTTCAACATGATGAACACGGGAAGGTAAGACAATAAAAGCTATAACTTTAAAATGGATTAAAAATACAGTAAATGTACTAAATGCCAATTTTAAAGAATTGTTTTTTTTTAATTTATTTTCCTTGCAGATTATAAATAGCAAAAGTAGTCCAGATATGCAATAGTAAACCCGACTTCAAAAGTATTTTATTAGCAGGATGTAAAATTATATAACTGAATTTTAAACTTATTACTTGTTCTTTAGTCAAATTCTTTAATACATTATGTTTAGAGTAGCTTTATAACATTTAAACATTAAATGTGTTTATTCTTGTTATTGACTTCCAGTTTATGAAATGATATACTGAATGGTCGCATTGTTGAAAGAGTTTTACACTCAGGACAAATGCTCTAAATTTCTCTTTGTAAATATTCTGTTCATGATTCATAATTATTCTGAAGTTAGACTAGATTCAATTCATCGATTTTATGAGATTTTACTACTAGCTACAGGCAATAATTATCTTAAAGACTTTCAAACTTATGTACAGTAAAATTCATATTTTAATTAATTTTTTTATAAATAAATTATCAAACAGTAATTTATAAAAATTTATTTAATATCATCTTATTATAATTAAAGTTGTCATATGAATGCAAGAAGAAAATTTTATATAAAATCTTGACAATTTTGTTTATTATGAAATCTTAATTTTTAAAACATTTAAGATTAAGAGAAAATCCACCAAGACACATTTTTAAAAATTTCAAATTCTTACAGGTAAAAGCAAATATTAAAATCACACCTACTATATTTCATAAACAAGGAAACTGATTTGTATTATTTAATGGGACATTTTATCTCCTTCATAAGTGCAACTTTTTTAATAAATGGATTTTGTAGATTTATAATGATTTTCTTACATATTAAGGTAAAAAATATAACAATCTAAGAACTCTCAATTGAAAGCAAGTATTTTATATAATTGTGCCTTCTTACTTACTATTAAAATATTTAACTATACCTTACAAATTAGATGCAATACAAATTCAAGAATGAGCTAATAATTTTTGCCATTTAATAATTAAAATTTCATTTAAAGTTGATGTACGTAAAACTATATTAGTCTTATTAAATGATAGGTCTGAATATTGTTATATTAATAATTGATATTTAAATACATCTTTGAAAAACTATTATATTAGGCATTTTATTATGATTGATTTTTTTCCCATAGAAGGTGGGGGGGAAACATTAATGTTAGCAATGGGAATTATTTAACTCTTACGAGTCGACTATGCACTTAACATTCAGTACTACAAAAACATTAGAACTAACATTTAATATTACTATCAGCTACTTAAAATATTTTTAATGGTATTAAAATTCAATTCAAAAAATTAATCACATCTGAATCCCAGGATATGCCAATGAAATTTCAAAACTAATTTAACAAGATTTCAATAAAAGCCATAAATGATCAAAACATTTGGAAATACTTCAATATAGTTATTTTTCATTAAAATTTCTATCTTTTAATGTTTGAATATTAAAAAAAAATCAAAATGAAACAATAATACCATATGCATTAATATAATTTATTTAACATACCAGTATGAAACTTTTGATCAAGTTTTATACTTCAAATTACTGCATATAAATTATTTAACAAGCTGGCGACAAAACCAGGAAATTAGGGAATATTTTAGTTCTAAAAAATTTTGAGAAATATATAAAAATGTTAAAAACTCAAGGAAAATTGTGAATGAGAGTATTCTGCACTAAGCATGTGCATGATCAGCTATTTTTGAAATCATTTCTCGGCATCCAAAGCTTAATTACACAAAATGATCATAGTTAGAACAACAACCCTGAAAAGCTTTCTGTCAAGGGCACGACGATTTTGGGAATTTCATTACAAAAAGTACAATAAGTGAAAAATGGTTTACAATATGAATGAAACTTTTGAAAAGATCAGTTTTTTTTCAAAGAACTGACTTTTCACTTATTTTCAAAGAACTGAGAGAATTTTTGTCCAATCCTGTTCTTGCAGTCTTATAATGATGCTATATCATTGTTACAAATTACACTTTTTCTCATGGAACAGTAATTTTCGATCAAGTTTAGAAATAAAATCTCTGGTATTTTTTTTATATTAAAAAAAAGTTTAACCTTATTTTAATAATTTTTTTGGTGTTCATTCCAAAGTTTTTATAAAAAATTAAATTTCATGATTTTTTTATATTAAATAATGCATAATAATGTTTATAATTGTATATCTATAATTATAATAAAGCTCAATGTGTGTGTGCGCGTGCGTGCGTGTTGGCGCTCTACAGGCCAGACCGTTGGACCTACAGCTACCAAATTTGGTACATGTATACCTTGGAGGTCGGGAATGTGCTTTTTTCGAATTTTTAATTAGAATTTGAATTAATTAAAATTTAAGCGAAATTTCGACGCTTTTCCGCTATAACTTCCGAAAATACTATCGCACAAACATGCTTTTTATATCAATTTAAAGATTAAAAAAATTAGCTTTCTAACGGTATCAGTTTTTTTTTTTAATTTATAATGTAAGCTTTTATTTTTAACGAATATTTAAAGAAATATTTTAACCATGTTTTTATCACGTGACGGGATAAAATAAAAGAATGCCGGAAGTTAGAATAACAAAAACTATCATCGCAAAATAAATCTAAAGAAATGCATCTTTTAACAGGTGACTGGATAAAATAAAAGAAATATAAAATGTGATATTTTCTAAAAAAATAAATGCAAAGCAAAGGATTGTATGATCGTTTGCAAAATCTAAATAATTACTTCAATAAATCTTCTTTACGGTAAACCTGATCGAATTTAGACAGGATATGCATTGGAATCCGACTTAATGGGATATTTCTATTATCGTTTGCAATATCTGTATCATTAATTCAATATTTTTTTTCATTATAAAATGTGATAGTTTCTAAAAAAATAAATGCAAAGCTAAGGTTTCTATAAAATCTGCAAGAGCACGTCAAAGGGAAAAAATTAGGTTTTATCACCGTGTTGCCATCATTTTGACGGAAGTTCTAACTTTAAAAAAATAAATAAACTATCGCAAATTAAATCGGAAGAAATGCAACTTTTAGCACGTGACTGGATAAAATAAAATAAATATAAAATGTGATATTTTCTTTAAAAAATGCAAGGCAAAGGATTCTATGATCGTTTGCAATATTTAAATCATTAATTCAATAAATTATCTTTATTTATACAGGATATGCATTCAAATTCCTTTCCAATGGCCAATTTGTAAAATATCATTAATAGGCAAATATATTGTTTAATACTATTAATTTGATCTAAATGAAGTAAATAATTACATTTTATGTAGCTTGAGTAAAACAATGCATTTATGAATAATGACTTTTAGATTTCTTCATACTTTGCTCTGTGACCCATATTTTACAAAGTATTTTTATTAATATTTTAAATAAAAGTTTAAAATAAAATAAAATTTAAAACTACATCAATCAGTCTTCTAAATCAATCATTAAAACTGACTGATTTATAAAATTAAAGAATATTATTAGGAAAACGCTTTCTTTTAGAACTTTCCGTCCATCATCTTAAAGAAAATATTAATTTCAGGCCAATCAATGCCCGGAGTTACTTCAAGGCTAATGAATATGTGATTTAATTGAAAATGTTAAAAACCAATTACTCATGGCAAACCAGCTGGTCGCCAAAGGCGGCTAGTATCATATAAATACATTGATTTTGAACAAGAATAAAGTCAGGGCACTAATATAATTAGTAGTTGTAAATCAGGGAAATGTTGCAAATTTAGTTGGGGAAAAGTCAGTTTTTTTTTTCCAGTTTCCGTAACCACTCTGTGTTTTAATATATGAAATATTTTAATGTTTATAAAAACATTTAGATTTATATAATTATATTGCATGCAAAACATATATTATATCTAGTAGTTTAATCTTTAATCTAATAAATAACTTATATAAATAATGAAACAAAATACAAAAACATTGAATAAATATTAAAACAATTTTAAGTTTCAGCTAGTGTTTTTATGTAAAACAAATTTATAGAATTACAGTTAAGAATATGTGTTCATATATGTCATGCATTGTGTGACAAGAAGTGTAGTGTAACTTTTCATTTCATTTTAAACTGATGACAACCTAAATTTTAAATATTGGGAATCATCTTTCAGGAAATCCATGCATTTTACGAAGAAGTTTAGGAAGATTTTTTACTATTAATTACATTTGTATAAGTAATTTTTTTACATGTTAAAAATAATTAAATAATAATTAAATAATAATAAATTGGTAATAATTAAATTTTCTTGAATTAGGATCAATACTTATTTTATAAAAAATGATATTTTAATAGTAATTATGCTTAAGGTCTGTTTATTTTTAACACTACTTATTGTGAATATAGCTGATCTAAATTTACAATTAGTAATGATAATATTCTTGATTACAAGCCATGTAAGATTGGATACAATGTACAAACAGTTAAGTTTTATTCTATTTAATAGCTCTGCATTTGGGGATTATAGCCTTTGTCGCTCCACATCCCATAATATTTATATTCATTCATTCAATCTCTGCAATTTTCACTCAAAGATTTTTTCATCAGAAATATTAATGACAACATAAATAAATTTTTTATATTATTAAAATATTTTTAATATTTACCTATAGTTTCACTTATATTTTTAAAGGCTTAAAGTGTAAAGAAAAATTAGAAGTTGCTTTATTATTGTTAATCTATATATGTCCTATACATAAAATACTCAGTAATATATCAACATATCAAATGTGGTATTATATTTTGAGACTGTAAAAGGAATCATTATATACTTGCATAATTATGTTCAAATGAATTTTAATGAAACATTTTTTTATAATAAATATGACTATAATGTACCACTATAATACAGAATGTAATACTACTATTCAAATATTGAATACTCTAAAAACTACTTTAATTTTAATATAGTGCAACTTATGCATGATATCAAGGATCACTTTTTTCTAGATACCATAGCATTTCTTAATACTACAGCTGAAAATTAATGCATATCATACATTACTTTCTCCTAGATTAAATCAATGGCAGCTTTTTTTAACCTTTCACTCTAAGTGTAACTGATCTAACATATGCAGAGCTTTCATGGCTTTATTTTTGTAGCTTTGATATATATCTTATAGCCACTATTAAATAAGTTCATGAAAGCTCTTACATTGAATGACAGTTTCAATCAGAATTAATTATATATAACAGCAAAAATTATAAAGGTACATTAGTTTTAGTTATTTGACAAATGGGGCAAGCTAATGATTAATAATAAAGAATGAAATGGAATCATATTAAACAATATTTTTAACTAATACACATTTTGATATAAAAAAAAGATACATAACTTCACAAGCTAACCATCTAGGGTTATTACATTAAAAAAGAAAGGTGACTATCATTTAAATAAATTATTCAAATAAAACAGTTTTTTTTTAAAATTTAGATAGAATTTTTTCCAAAAGATATCAGTTTCCTAGTTGCTACTATGAAAAGAATTATTATTTCTGCATAAGAGGTTTGATTTTCAATGTACTTCTGAATTAGTTCAATGGCATTTAGTCCATCTTATCTTTAACAAGGGTATAGAGATGAATTTTATCATTATGGAACTAATTTTGCTTCTCAAAGCTTGCTCCTGCCATTGTTTATAGGTCAGACAGTTTCATTACAATACTCATTCACAGTCAAAAATTATTGAAGAGAAATATTTATTCTCACATAGATCTAATAAACTTAGATACAAAGATAACAATCAGTATATGAATACCTTTACCTGGATGTTCTCTACAAATAAAAAAATGAAATTGAACTGTCAAATATATTTCAATATTAATGTTTTTGAAACTGCTGTCAATTTAAATAATGTTTGATAACTGAGACTACTGAAGATTAATGCAAAATGTATATTGCACTGAATTTATATTGATGCTTATCAGAGAAAAGATGAGCATTTCTTTCTCACCAGTATCAACTTTTATATGTAAGGGGGAAAAAATAAACTTTTCTGTGGGATACAAAATTCTGTTAAGTTTATAATTTATATATATTAATTATTCTTGAAGGAAAGAAACGAAATTTTAACATAAAATATGAAATCTATCTGGATTTGTCAATGCTTTAATGGGAATTTTTAAACAATTCTTCGTTTATACAGAATCTGAATTTCCACATATTTTTTTAATTAATAACACCAAAATCAGACACCAGTTTGGTCTACTTATCTTACAAATAATTGTTAACCCTATTAATACAAAATCGCCTACAATAATTTTGCAGTATTTTCACAATATCGTTAGACATTCAGATTATTGAGTAACATCGAAAAGATATCGCAAATGCATTACATGCCGTATTTATCTTGAGGTAAGAGGAATAATAAGGTAACAATTCAATCAACATATTTATCACTTAAAAACATGAACAGGTAATTGAATATAAAATGCATTTTTTTAAAAGTTTCAATTTTCTAATAATACGCTATAAAGAAAAGAAGCTCATGAAATAAAAACATTCATACATTAAGAATTTGCAACCACATACACAAATGCGCCACTAGCAAACCCTTCTTTTTATTTAAATTGTCACTAAATTTCAAGTTAAGATTTATTTTAGTGCTGTTATTTTTGCAATGATACACGACATTAGGAAATAGATGCAGCTTAGAAAATTCGATAAACAGACGACACAAATAATCCAAAATTATTTTAAATATATATATATTCATATTTAAAATACACATAATCCTATAATTTATATATCGTATGGCGTGCGTACGTGTCAGGATTTTGCTCCGATATTTATTCTTCATGACCGTAATCTTGGAATCTGTTTACATGTACCGTAAACTTTTTTTTACAAATAAGTTTCATTAAACTAACTTTTAAATTATTTTTATGCACAGAAAATTAATAAACGATAATCAAAATAATTAAAATGTAAAAAAATTAATAAAATACTAAAAACTTACGACACTTTCATCTTCCGTTCTTTCCAACTTTTTCCTCCAATGAAGCACACTATCTTTCAACGTCGACGCCATAGCTCCAACTGGAGGGGGGGGGGATTTCAAGGCAGCACAAATTCCCTATTGTGAAACGTAGAAAAACAGGAACTAAGTCTTAAAGCTAATTTTGAAATTTGATCCCACCAAGTCGTGGCGCCATCTGTACAAGGGAAACCTATAAACTATCTAGCGAATAGTTAGTCGTTCTGAAAACCTTGACATACGAACTTAATTTTTTTTTAAGCGACGTAATTTCGTCAAGTAGAACATTTCTTCCAAAGAGCTACTTCGAATCCTCAGTTATCCTGTTAACAATTTTTCGACTTTTTCTATTTATTTTGCCTCAAAATCAAAATCTCTTGGATTCTATAAATCTGAAACCCCTTTATTCCCTTTAAATTGCATATAATAGATCAGAATTAAAGCCTTTATATTATCAGGCATCTTGAGCTAAAAATCTGCCTCTTAACACAAACACCAGATGCGTTTTTAACGAAATACACAAGCTTTAGACTCTACCTAAAGTAATTCATTTCTTCTTTAACTGAGAAATTTGTATGTCTCTTCATATAAGTCGCTTTAAATATCTAACCATAATTAAATATTACTAGAAAAAGACTCATTTCACCTCTTTATATTATAAAATTTAACCTCTGTAAACCACGCCGAAGGATAACTAAATCCTATTTGAAATTTCGTTACTATACGAAATTAAGTTTGTTCAAATGATGGTACGCGTATCTTTGTCTAAAGATACTGAAATTTCAAATAGGATTCAATTGCTGTTTTTCATTCGAACTCATTAATGCTTTTCATCTTTTCAATTTTACAATTTCAGTGCCACTGTTTTATGTCAATTTTCTAATTTTCTTTGTTCTGAAATAATCATTTTTATTTTTTAATGCGTCTAAAAGGAAATTTTATATCCACATAAAGCGTTATTTAAAATATAAAAATCTATTCATCAATAACCGTAAACATCGAAAAATGTGTTGCAACTAGCAAATAACTATAAATATCTATTCTTAAATAACGATAAACATTGAAAAAGAAGCGTGATGAAATCAACAAATAAAATTTTAAAAAATGATTTATTAATAACGATAAACATCGGAAAAGAAATGTGATGCAACT
>JAPMOQ010000852.1:5405549-5430028 GCA_026543055.1 Argiope trifasciata | reverse complement strand
TAATAAATAAAATATAAAAATCCATTCATAAATAACGATAAACATTAAAAGGAAGCGTGATGCAACCAACAAATAAAATACAAAAATTGATTTATTAACAGCAATAAACATCGGAAAAGAAATGTGATGCAACTAACAAATAAATTATAAAAATCCATTCATAAATAACGATAAACATCGAAAAAAAAAAAGTGTGAAGCAGGCAACAAATAATTGAACACAGCGATTTGCAAAGTAATTCAAGGTCTGATTTCACAATTTTTTTCTTGTTTTAAATTATTTATGTATGAATGCTATCGAATCTCAGATTAAAGTTTCTTGTTTCAATGCTTTTCGGGTTTGTGCGATTCAGTATAAATTTTTTATTGATTACAGATAGGAATCCCTCCGAATTCTAGTAAAAATCTTTTTAAGTAATAATTTCATAACAAAAATCGATTGTCTCGAAACAAGTTGTCTCCAAGCTGTTTGTAAATTCTTGAAATACGCTTCAAAATACCCGTAAAACAAAGAAGTGTGAAGCGGTAATGTCACAAACAATCAAAATTGTAGTCATGGTGACACGAGGACAAAATCTTGATTTTAGAATTTGAAGATTCACTTATTGAAGACCGGATTCAATCTAAAGCGCTTGCATCATTTACGCTAATCTGGATCACGAACAACACAATTGCTTGTTGTATGCGTTTTTATTTATTGTCTTTTAAAGTTTGAGAGCTAAGAATAAATTATTTGCAGGTTTTACAGTTAGATACCAGAATTACGTTGATCCATAGCATCTCAAATGACTACTCCTACGCCTTATTTACTTAGAGAGAGCATACATTTCTTCTATATGGAATCGGTTGTCGACTTCCGAAATAAAATGGCGTTTCGGTTTTTATTTAGTTATATTAATAACCCATCCAGACCAAACATCCTACCGCTGGTGTGGTAAGGACGTCTGGAGATAGGTGTATACTAATTCAGTTACTAAAGCGTCCACGCTGGTGGACGCTAAATCCATTGGGGTCACACATCCTCCCGTTGGTATGGTGTGGAAGTTTGGAAAGGAGGAAAGTGCCATCTCAGATGCCATCCTCATCATCTGACCGTGGTTCAAAATGATGAGGGCTGTCTCAAAACGGCTTTAGTTTGCTTTGAAACGGGACAATAATACAACTAAACTTTCAGAGTTCCATCCCCCACTCAGTGAATTTTACTTTTGTGTCTAAAACATATTTGTTTTTACCCATTTATGCCTACTGTTCCATTTTTGGAACACCCCTCACATAAAAGTTATTTTTATTATATTTTTTTACCTAACATATAGAAATTTCATGCAAAAATTCCAATTTTTTAACCTTAGGCATAAATGGGTTGATATTAATTGATATTTTCTATAGTGAACATGAGCCTAAGTATCAGTGATGAAGTTTTAACTTCATTAATCCGAAAAGGAGCTTTTTTTAGTAGCATAAAATCACAAATATATTAATAAACAGAACCGCTTGAGATGAATTTTGCTTAGATATTCGTAACGACTTCTATGTGTTAGAAGAAAAAGATAAATTTTTTTGGTCA
This sequence comes from Argiope trifasciata, assembly GCA_026543055.1. Lineage (NCBI taxonomy): Eukaryota > Metazoa > Arthropoda > Arachnida > Araneae > Araneidae > Argiope > Argiope trifasciata. The sequence continues at coordinate 5,428,465 of JAPMOQ010000852.1, read as the reverse complement.
GCCCATATTTTTGTCATACGTTTACTTCTTCAAAAGAATAGAGGCCTTAAAACATACGAAATGGAATTAATTATACTATAGTTATATTAACTTTCCGTTTAGAAAGCAACGGTGAACCCCCTAATTTAAAATATCGATCAAATGACGGGATGGCGCCTGGGGTGGCAGCCTCCTCTCCAAGTTGCCGCACTGCTCCAACGAAAGGATGTATGAACAATGTTGTGCTTTAGGATGTGTTAATTTGGCACACTTTATGAGATATAATGCGCGCTGGTGATATGAGTACCGATTATATGATGGATCTATAGTAGAATGGTGTATCGAATTTGAACTCCGAGGGCCAGACATTACCTCTAGACACAGCGGCAGAGAGCTGTTTAGTGTCAAAGAATTTTAATTCACCAACTTAGAAGTTTTTAGATTTAGTTATTATATATTACTAGCTGACACCCGGCGTGTTCCTGCCACCAAAAAAAAAATATTAGGTGCAATCATACAATAATTTGGCAATGTTTTATCGAAATAGGATGAATGGTACGACAGTATTATAAAATACTAACAAACAAATATTCATTTTTATGTATTAGATTTGTGTATTCTTTTAGAATTGTAAAACTTCACTTCAGTTTTCTATCAATTTTCCTTCCATTTTCTTTCAGAATGGTAATGAAATAAATTATTTATTGGATCTAGCGACTCGTTTAATATTCGTTCAGAATTCTCAAATTTAATTTTAGAAAATGTGATTAAAATATTTTTATAAAAAATTGATTAAACATAGAAAACATATTTATACCATAAAATCGTTAATTATACTAGTTGAAACGATAATTTTGGAAAATTTAGATGGTGTAAAATTATTTGTAGTACAATGTTTTTGGTGGTTACTGCGAAAAACGCTAAAATTTAATTAAAATATAAAACCCCCAGGGTTTATCTCCCCAAAATTTTCTCGCATAATCTGTAATAAAGTTGTTACCTCTGAGAATGGGTTACCTGACATTTACGTACTATAGCTGTAAAATGTTAACCTTTAACTTGGATTTTGCGTTTCTACAGAATCCATTGTCTCTTCAATGAGTTATTTGGAGATTAATCCTTTGTAAATAGATGCTGTCGAGATTCAAATTTTATTTTTTAATTTTAGATAATTGTATTATGCTTGTATCCATTCCGTAGGTGTAAAAAATAGGATGACCAAGTTTCTGATTTCTTTGCAGCCATATTTTGACACTGAACAGAATAATGAGACTAATGTAATTTTAGTCTCATTATGATAATTTTATTATCATTTCTGTGAATACTGCTAAAATAATAAAAAAATAACCCAACAGAAAATCCATTCAGATGTGCTATTAAATGTTTTAATTTAATCATATTATTATAAATTTTTGATATTTTTTTAGATCTATGCGTATTAATCTAATCCCAAATTTCCATTTCAGTATTTGAAAACATTGCAATTTTGAGCTTGATTCATAATTTTGAAAGTCAAACATAATGAATACATATACCGTGGCTTCAAAAATGAGCCTTCCTTAAATTGAAAAACGCATTTTTTATTTAATTATCCAACGAAAGCTCCGTAAAATTGCTGGCATTGACAAGTTCCCGCATTCATAATGAAGAGGTAAAAAATTGTCGAGATAAGACATTCTTCTAAAAGATACCTAGATTCCCCTACTTAAATAGGTCCTTGTAAAGAAATCCATATCAGAATCTCATACTTTTTAATTACTGGGAAATATATTTTCTCTCTCTTGCCACTTTTCTCTCTCTTCTGCCGAGAAAAGACGTGTTCTGTTCGCGCTTCTTGTTAATAAATTATGCCTTCCGGGATGGGATAAAAACGAAGTTTAAAATTTTCAAAGTGTCTATTCTCTGTCTTCGGTTACGAGTCTGAACAATTTGTTTTTAAAGTCACGGAATATGTAAACATATTTTAGCAGTCGAATAGAAGAAACTTTTGAAATTTTAAAAATTCGATTATTTTATTCTGTAGATATAATTTATAGATATAAAATGCAGTAAGAAATGTATCCTTCTACATCGGGATACAAGAACAGAAGAGCAAAACAGATAGAGATTTATCCATTCGACGTTTTAACCATGAGATATTCATAGGGATTTCTTTGACAAGTGTAGTCCTAGAAAAGGAGAATTTAGGTATCTTCAAAAGAATGCTGTGCATTTTAAGGATTTTTATCCCTTCACTCCGAAAATGACAAAATGCTGAAATTAGCAGTTTTATACAGCGTGTGTTGAATTAATTAAAGGAAAATTAGAATTGGATCAGGAAATGATAGAATGAAATTAACATGGGCTGATTTCAAATAAAAATTGAGAAATTAATAAACATATACACACTCATATATATATATATATATATATATATATATGAGTGCGTGTTTATGTATATATAAACATATTTTAGCAGTTATGTGGCTAAAGAGAAGAACATTTTGAATTTTAACTTCAATTTATTTCCTCCCGGCAGTCATGATCTGTACAAGAAGCAAACGACCATAAAAGATCCATCAGTCTACCACCTCTCTACACAAGAGCAAGAGAGAGGGATATTTGTCCCTTCAGTGATTTTATTATATTTGAATAGGGATTTCTTTGCGACACGTTGATTTAGGGAAGGGAATCTTAGGTATCTTTAAAAGAATATTGTAATCATTAGGCATTTTTATCCTTTCTCTTTGTGTGGGAAAAAATGCAAATGACTCAGTTTTCTAGAGCACGTGTAGAATTAATTAAATAAAAAGTGGGAATTGGATCAGGAAATATGAAAACATTCTAGAATGAAATTAACATGGACTGATTTGGTAAAAATTTGAAAATTTATTGAGTTTTAAATTTGGTTTAAAATATCATTGCATATGTATGTGTGTATATATATGTATATATGTGTCTGTTTGTATATATACAGGGTATTGCACGAATTCGACAGACTAATTAAGTGAGGTGAAAGTAGAGAATAAAAGAGAAGGGAATAAAAAAAATCGCCACACAACATAAGGTCCCAAAAGACGTTTAGTAGGTGAACATCGTAATCGTAAAAATATAGGGGGTCCGAAAATTGTTGGAAACCGTAAAAAATGAATTGAAAAAAATAACAAATGATACACGAGCTCATATTTCAACACAGAAGTCAAAGTTTATGTTTCAACTATGATTTTTTAGTAAGTTTTAGTTTTTAGTTTAGTCATATTAACGTCCCGTTTAAAGCAACACGAAGGCTATTATTTTTTTTAGTAAAAGCACATTCTTAGAAGGTCCCCCCCATATAGGTAACATGTCGATTTGATGACCCAGGGGGCGTAAATTACTGAAAACGAAAAAGTAATTTAGATCCTTTATTTGCAAAAATATCAAAGCTTGAAGAAAAATAAATGTTTGTAAATCTAAGGACCTTGTTACTATTTAATGTGATTGAGTTTTTGAGAAATTCAAGAAAAATTAAAATGGACACCAGGAAACATCGATGTTTATAGAGGATGTTATCAAATTCGAAAGATAAATTCAGAGTGTGGATACAGGGCATTATGGAGATGAAAAATTACCAGAAAACATTGGGTTAAGGTAACGTTTATTCAGTGAAAATCGCAAAAACAGACGTAGAAAAGACAATGAGTCTAGAAAAGAGAATGACCCTATGAATGCGACGATTAGCAACCAGGATGTCCAGAAGCCCTTTCGGATGTAAATTTTTCATGTCTTCGAGAAAAATAAAATCAGAGAGCAAGTAATCATTAATGAGCATTGCAGAATTGATGGTTCTTTAAACTTTATTCACAAACAACATGTCAGATTTCACGCATGCAACTAAAATGTGCTGATGCACCATCATGCATTAACCAAATGTTCTGGCGTGTAATTGTTGGCATTTCCTGCAGTAAATACAAAGGGATGTGGGGAAAAAAAAGGAAATGTTAAAAAAAAAACAAGGAACTTTACGCCACTGAGGCATTATGCCACAAGATTCGGTTCCAATAAATGACCCGGCCAAGATGATACTATTAAACTTGGGTTGTATGTTCAAAGAGATGGTGATGTGGAGATTTTCGAATGACTAAATATGTGCATTGTGCTTGTTGAAAACGCTTTCTCTCTTAACACAGGCATCATCTGAGAATAAAACTCGGGCAGAAAACTTTGCATCTTCCTGTGTGCTGTCAAACATCCAGTGTGTGAGCTCTACTCAGGGTATCATCGAATAGTAGTTGGTATTTCTGCAAGTGGAAAGGGTTCATGTTTTCAGCAAGTTTCATGTCGAATACCCATGTTCAGCTGCAACTGATTGTTTGCTTGTTGATGGGGTATCGACAAACTTCTACAAATTTCGATTTTCTGTGTCAGGTGAGTGCATCATTCTGCGTTCTTGTCCTGCATCTGGCCTCGTTATTTTGAAGGATTCTATCTCCCGCAACCGACGATCGATGTTTGCAAATGTAATATGTGTGTACTACGCTTTCTCTGATATCGTATTTCATAATTCTTTGTAATAGGTGACCATTGTCATCCGTCCGGCTGTAAGTGAAATGCATATCTACTTATTCGTCATTCATGAAATCTGACCTGTTGTTTACGAATGAAGTTTAAAGGCCATCAAATTTGCAATACTCATTAATGAATGCTTGCTCTCTGCTTGTATTTTTTCTCGAAAATATGAAAAATTTACATATGAAAGGGCTTTCTCAGGATCTCTGCTTCCTAATCCTCACATTCATAGGATTACCTTCGCTAGGCCCATAGTCTTTTCGACGTCTGCTTTTGCTATTTTCGCTGAATAAACATTACTTCGACCTTATGTTTTCTGGTAATTTTTCATCTGCTTAATGCCTACTATCCTTGTTCTGAATTTATCATTCGAATTTGATAAAGCTCTCTGTGAACATCAGTACTGATATAGCAGCTATGTTTTCTGGTTCCCGTTGTTGTTTTTTTCTTTTTAATATCTTTAAAACTCCGCAGTTCTCACACTTCACTTTTATATGAAATTTAAAAAATATAAAATTCCTTACATTTTGAAAATTTTATTTTTCTTCAAGTTTTAATATTTTTCCAAACATGGGATCTAAACTGTTTTTTCGTTTTTAGTAATTTACGACCCTCTGGATCATCAAATAGGCATGTTACCTATATGAAAAAACCTTTTAAGAATTAGCTTTTACTTTTTAAAAAATTCATAGTTGAAACATTTACTTTTTTATTAATTTTTTACAATGTCCAACAATTTTCGAACTCCTCATATTTTTGTGATTTTCAGCTATAAAACATCGTTCGGGCCCCTGTGTTGTAAGGTGATTTTTTATTCTGATGTCCACTGTAATCTCTCTTACTTTTTCTGTCGAATTTGGCAACACCCTGTATATTATTAATTGGTAGGTATTAAATTAGATTGAAAGCTGTAACCGGAACCTTTTTATTGTTCTCAAGAAACTAATTTTAAACAAACGTTGCCAACTGGGCAACTAAAATATTAGATGTAGTCTCTCCCAACATCCTCCCTACCCAGGTCAACCTGGAGGAGGATGACCAGAAAAACCGGGCGGGTTACCTTACGATCATTGATTCTCGGTTCGCAGGATCATCCCGTCACGTCCCTGATGTAGGTTCATTACTCTGGACTTCTTCCACATGTACCATGGTTGAACGTCTTCTTGCAGAAGCACGAAATTGCCAACTCCGACGTTACGGGGATTGTCCTGGTTTCGAACTTGATGAAAAGATCGAATTGAAGTAAATGCTCCTTTGACCATTTTTTCCAAAAACAGTCAAGTAAGTCTTGCTATTGCTTGTAGATTAGCCTTGTGTCATTATCCAGGCTGGATAGAATGACCATTAGTTTTCGTTTCGTCAAGAAATGAGCTGTTGTTAAGATTGTGTATTGCAATGAGGTCAGTGAACAGACTTTCCTCCTCTGAAAGTGCTCGTCCGAGTACCTTTCGGAAATTCCTAGCAGGAGTTCCCACCAGCCTCCCCAACAAGCCGCTAACGGGGTGATAAATTTCCACTTTATACCATTTTAGACATAATATTATTTAATTTTAGCTGATAACAGAGTTTAACATGACAGAATCATTTCTTTATTTGTTGCATGAAATATGGTAGCTTTGTCAGTATAGATTGTGTGTGGCAATCCGCTTTGGCCAACCGATCGTTGGTAAGATCTGACACTAATTCAGTATGCAATCCACGTAATGTTGCACAAGTAAGTAGTACTATGTAGGCTGTATCTCTTGGTTTCAAACAGCAGTTATTCAAAGGTCCAGCAAAATCAACAAATCTTTCAGAAGGTAGAGGAGCTTCAGTTAGTCTTCTACATATTTATTTTGACAGCTTGTAAGGTAATCCTTTGTGAAGAACTTTCTTTTTAGATTTACGTCCCTTTAAGATCTAGAAAGTAGAACGTAACTCAGAAAGTACATCTAGATGATGGAGGTGTATGTGGGTATTCTGGATCAAAAGATAGACAAAAGAGTGGTTTCCATCCAGTAATAAAGGGTGTTGAGTGTCAGAAGGAATGTCAGAAAATCGTAGACTTTCACCAAGATATAAGTAAACATTTTTGAGAAAAGGATGGAAACAGAAATTTTTGATTTTTTTTTTTGGCAAGGGGCGTCCACTTTTCTGTTGTTCTGTTGCAAACAAATATTTTTCAATGGATGGGATTTCCTTTTATCTAGCTTAAATCTATGTTAGAATCGCTCCATAGTATGGCTATGTAAGAATCCATGTTAGTTTCTCAGCAAAAGTATTGAAGTAGGTGAGCTCCTAGTAGTGAGGCTAACAATTCGTCGAGGAAGAGTGACTTTTTTACTGAAGCCAGTTTATTTCAACTACAGATGAGATTGGCCTTTGTCGAATTGACAATTGTGTGATGGGCGTACAAACAATCACCATATATTCGGGCAGAAGTGTTGCAAAACACATGTATGGTAACCTCGGAATTTGCAGAAAACTCAATCTACCTTGGGATGTTGAAATCATTCAGACACAGTAGTTTATTTATCCACTTGTTCTACTCCTGTTCTAATGTTAGCAGTAATAATTAATCCCTCTGTATACCACTAAGTCTTTATCTTGCAATGATATCTTCACAACGACAGTAACTAGAGCGAATTGGTCTAGAGGATCATAAAACTTTGACATCACCTTCAGTAGTAAACTCTTTGTTACTATTTCCTTAGATGCCTGAACAATCTTTTCATGCACATCTGTTTGAAAAAATATCACTGTCAGTGTGCCATTTAACATCCAAGATCTGCGTAATATTCATAAACGAAGTGTTTCCTTGTTTCCGCACTTTTCTTGTAAAATCTTAGAATTTGTACTCCATTTGGCTAATGGTAGGCTAACGTGTGATGTAAGTTCCCGCACTACTTGATAAAGAATTGTATCTTTAGTATCTGTAGGTGTTCTGATTACAAAATAATCCATATAGGTGTTATTCCTAATGTGTTTAGTTGCAGTAGGATGTGTTTGTTTGTACCCTGCAGCCAATTCATAACGAGAAGCTTATAGTAAAAATGGACCTGAAGCAAGACCTCAGGGAAGACTCGTGAATAAGTAGATTACAATTTCATCTTCTGTGCAGAGTGTTCCATCAGGAGTAAACGTTGTCTTGAACCATAAAAATCGTATTTCGTCTTTGTCTTCATCTGCTAGTATCAGCTGTAGAAATGCTTGGCTTCCCACCCTGTTATTTAATCCTGTGATTTTTGAAATTTGAAATCGTAATTACGTTGCTATGATATTGGGAAGTAGATTTGATCCAACTTCAAGATAGTCATTTAAAGATGGATGACCTGGAGAATAGAAAGAGGCGTCGAAAGCTAACCGCCACTTGGTTTCTTCATTTACAATTTTCTTTACTGTATGTTGGGGCAGGTAAAATATTTTTTTTATTATGTGCTTTATGTAATACGACTTCAATTTATTTTTCATCGGTATAATCTTGCATGTGTTGAGCATGTGTTTGCATGCGTTTTGTTTACATCCAGTCTTTGTGTGTAGTTTTCTTTTAAACGAATTAAAATGCTGAATTGCGACTTTATAATTGTTTGATGAAAATTGAACTTCTGGTTTCCATTGTAACTTTACAACTCATCTACCATCGATGATTTCAAAAGAAGGATTAAATTTGTCAAGAGTTCAGAGTTGTGGGTGCCTATTTTCTCTTGTATTGGTTGTATGCCACTGCTTTCTAATTCCAGTATTCCCGTGTAACATCATCTAATGTTTTAGTTGGAGTATCCACATTAATATAATGAACTGTAAGAATGAAGGAGATTGTTGCGTACGACCGAGGTCCACTAAGTATCCACTCAAAAATTAAAGGTCGAAGAATTCGATAGCTTGACGGGAGCTTCAGAGTTCACGGCATTCCTGTATAAATCTGCATCGATTAAAATCTCAATTGATAAGTTTGACAATCAATCTTATGGGTCAGTGAGCTTCATTCGTTTGATTTTCGCGAAGCTTGAAACGTTAGTTGGTCTAGACTGATGTGATGCATACTTGTTAAGACTTCTAAATGCAATAACGTTGACTTTATATTCGTCCCAGATCCCCCGGAAGGGACACCTCGTAACTGAGGATGAGAAGCTTCCAGCATGGTGGTTGCTCTCACCACCCTGGTGGGTACACAAAAAAAAGTAAGTGTCTGGCTCTTCCCCTCTTTGACGGGACATATTTCCCAATGGAAGGGTTGTACCGTGGCCGGTGATGAATCTTAAAACTCAACCACAATTTCCACCAGTGTTGCTGTTGAGGTTGTTCTGGTCATTTATATTTTTCCTGTGCATTCCGGTGGGTCGGGATAGCCATTTTAAGGTAAGGTTATATTTATACAAGATGCTTGTTAACTGAAATTGAACTTGCCTTCGCGTATGGCTAAAACTAGCTAAAGATTCAAAAACTTGAAGGTAGAAAGATCTAGTTGAAATGACTTGAGGTTTTTAATTGTTCACAAGATCAGAAGAGATGAAACTAGATTGACTCACACCCAAGGCAACACGTTTGTATTAGGTTGGTGCGTATGAAATGTCGGATTCTTTTTACATGCGGACGTTTGTCTCCCTGTTTTCGTTATACTTTTGTCTTTGGCATAACCTCATTCATAGTCGTATTGTCCACTGCCAGAGACTCATTTCAGCAAAATAGGTTTTCTCGAAGGTCTTCCCTTTTGTTATTTCTTTTGAGTTTATTGCCGATATGAATTCTGCCGACATTCGTGTCATTTTCTTATATGAGTACAAACTTGGTAATAGTGCTGCAAAAGCTGCACGCAACATAAACCAAGCGTTTGGGGAGAATACGGTTAACGATCGGAAAGTGCAGCGTTGGTTCGAAAAATTTCGGACTGGCGATTTTTCACTGCAAAATGAGCCGCGCGGAAGACCCAAAACGTCTGTGAAGAATGATGACCTGAAAGCTCTAGTGGAAGCGGATCCAGCCGTATCCACGAGGGAACTTGCTATCAGGATGAAAGTTGACCATACAACGATATTGAGACACCTTTCTGAGATTGGCAAGGTTAAGAAGATGGACAAGTGGGTACCGCACGCACTGACAGAGCGAAATGAGTTTTGAATATGAAGTTTTGCAGCATCCACCATATTCACCGGATCTCTCGCCGACCGATTTTCATTTTTTCAAGCATTTAGAGCTGTTTTTAAGGGGCAAACACTATGAAAATGAAGACAGTCTAAAAAACTCGATATCAGAGTTTATTAATTCTAAAGACCAAAATTTTTTTAAGACAGGCATCTACGCTTTAAAATCTCGTTGGGAGAAGTGTATTGAAGCGAATGGAGCATACTTTGATTGAATAAACAGCTTTTGAAGAAAGATATGCAGTTTTATACAATCACTTAAGAATCCGACATTTCATACGCACCAACCTAATAGTTTACTGGGACTACAAGTTTTGTAGTCCCAGTTAGACCCATTTTGAAAACGTGCAGTTTTCAAATAAAAAAAAATTAGAATTGAGTATATCAGTTTTGTTTGTAGATGTAGTCACAAAGTTCCTTAGTTGGAATTTTACATATCGATACATGGTGTTTTATTTCTTGCATTGAACAGCAGTATTTGCCTTTATGATAGCAATTTTTGGGGGCGTGACCACGGTTAGTGCCCCAGAAACACGTGTTGGTCGCCTTCAATTTCTGTATGCTTGCGTCTGTGTCCATTACAGAGCTTCATTTTTGAGACTCAATGTCCGACAGTTTTTCAGAAAGGGCATAAAGGTGAAATATTTTTACCTTTAGTCATTAGTTTAAAAAGCACAATGAAATTTTCTTAGGGGGATATTATATGATGATCTGGAACTAGTCAACCTTTAATACTATTTGCAATAACTACTTCTTCGACCGCCTCGGATAAAAATTTCATCAATTTTGTAATGTTGCCTTCAGCCAAATTCACGTTTAGCGTTTACAACCCAATTACGACTTATATCATGTGGAAAAGCGCAAAGTATTTTTGGAGCTAAAATTCTCCCATATGATTGCGCTTTTTCGTTTAAAGCATCCAACCCTTTTAATCATCTATTACAATCGATATATAACAGCTTTTAATACTGATGAATCATTCGAAGGTGTAGTACATCGCATATAGTCTCAAGTTCCTCATACCACCTATCAACTATACCTATCCCCCGATTTACACGGCACTCGGTTTACACGGTTTTTAAATTTGCACCGACCCGGAACTCACCTCCGGATTTGCACCATACCAATTAGGAATAAAAGATTGAGAGTCTACGAAAGTGATAACAGTAACTAAATTTCTGATTAAATTTTTTAATTTATATTTCTATATGTAAAATGAATTACATAAATATACCTTACATTTTTGTTATTTTATAAATAGACAGTTATTTTTATGTTTTTAAGATATATTTAGTTTTATTTTACGTTGAAATAAATGACTGAATTATGCACATTTTAGTTTGTTTTCGATTTACACGGTTTTACGTATAAGAATCAACGATTTCGATTTACACGGTTTTACGTATAAGAATCAACGATTTCGATTTACACGGTTTTCTAAGGAACCTATCTTCAGTGTAAATCGGGAGATAGGTGTATTCATAGAATCCATGCCAAGAAGAAACCATGCAATATTAAGGGCTTTAATAATTATAACAATATATAACAATAAATTGGCCTTTAAGATTTATGCATTTAGTTTTTAGGTTTTCGTTTCTTTTCTTCATATTTGCTATCTGACATCTATATGACATGACTGAAAATACGTCATTGAACTACATGACACTATTTTTAATATTCTACTGTCGAATCCTTCTCTTTTGGGAAATGGAGATTTCTGCTCTTGTTAAAGGCTTTGAAACGAGTCGTCCGCTTTTATATAACCATATGGTGTAATGGACGGTAAACACACCGTTCAAAGATTTTTGTTATAGCCTCTTGATTAAAATTCCTCGCAATCCGATGTACTATAGCTCTTTTGTTGGACTCGACAATTCTGCAAAGTCTTTTTTTCAGACTGAGCATTCAGTAATGTGTGATGACCATAATCTCAACAGAAAGATTTGGTTTTCTGCTTGATAGTTCACTTTCAATAAACATTTATAATTGCTGCTCTCGACCACTTCAACAGTGCAACCGTTGTGTCGATACTTGTTCTCTGACGCTCTCAGCGTTCACAATCATCCAGCGTTCAATTTCAGTTAAATCATATTTTAGTCCATTTCTTCCATTGCAAGACAGTACAATTGATGCTTCACTTGTTCTGCATATACCCTTTTTATAGTTATCTCTAAGGGTAACGACTTGAAGTTATGATTGTTCATATAAATACCAAGTGGTCATAATAATTTGGCCACTCATTATATATATGTACGCGTGTCTGTACAAATTAGTACTAAACACCAAGTTCAAAGGGGAAAAAATAGAATCAGAATAAAATAAGAATCTGGCCTGAAGATTTTCTCAAGAGTCACCCTCAGGCTGGATTCTAATATTATAAATATTGTAACTTATTTTCTCTCAATTTAACAATATTAAAATAGTTTGTAATAACAAAATTCCCTATATTGAAGCAACTAATAATCTCATTGAAAATTTAACTAATAATGAATTTCTCAGAAATTACTGCAATATTGATATTTTAATTTAAAAAAAAGAGATGATTAGGTAGTAATTCTTTGATTAAAATAAAAAAAAAGGCTTTCCGTTACATATTAACAAACTCGATAGCTGGCTCTGAAACTCTCCAATTATTTATTACTTTGAATGGCGTGAAAAGAAATTAAAATAAAACGCTAGGAACAAGATAAAACAAGATGGGACATTTTTTGTAAAAAATTTTTTTTGCCTGTGCTGGTGTGTTCTTTCTTTTTTGTTTTTATAGTTGGTTATGAGATTTCTTATGTAGTTTAATTTGCGTTATTGTATTTTTTACTTTAACTGGTAACTTATTATTTTGTTTCATTTCTGTAAAAAATGATGTATCTTTTCGGCCTTAATTTTAGAGTATTTTCGGGTCACGAGGGGTCGATACTGTTGAGCTAAAGTCAGATTCCTAACAAAAAAAGTCTCTTTTTTTTTAATCCCTGCCTGAGGGTGACCCTTGAGAAAGTTTTCAGGAAGGATTTTTTATTTTATTTTATTCTATTTTTTTCTTTTAACCTGGTATTTATTACTAATTTTTCTAGATTTATCTGTGTTTTAGTAGTAGCTGTATTAGCGCTCTCTAAGTACAATTGCTGTTTTTTTATTTTATTTTTTAAATTTTATCCTTTCTTTCAGTTTGATTGCGAAATAATTTGATTTCGTTTCCAAAATAATTTTTTTTTTCGTTTCCGAAATCGTTTAGTTTTGTTTAGAAAATGATTTTTAGTTTCCTTTCCTTAATAATATTTTAATTTAAGGTTGCTTCAGAAGTAAGTGTTAATTTTATATTGCTTCTATTCGTAATTATATATATATATATATATATATATATATACACTGATGGAAAAAAAATCCCAACACTAGGAAGGAGCTGTGCTAGATAAACGAAATTTGGTAGGCGTGTTTATACATCTGAAAGATGACGTCGATTCACATTTCGAGCTACCCGCGTAAGTGTGGTGCTAGTAGCGACACTATGAACATGCAAATGAGGTTTGCTTTAAATAAGCGCTGTAAGGTTCGTGATCGTTATTTACAGTTGAGATCTGACGTAGTGGGTTAATGTTAGTCAAGGATGCCTCTGAGAAGACGAAGAAGCCATTATCAACAGCTCACTGAGTTTGAACGAGGTCGTGTTGTACGGTTACGAGAAGGTGGGTTTTCTTTCCGCGATATTGCTGAAAGACTTGGCTGGAATGTATCGACTGTGCATGAGTATTGGCGGCAGTGGTCAAGGGAAGGTACTGCCTGAAGAAGACCAGGTTCTAGGCGGCCAAGTGGTACTACTGAGAGGGAAGACCGTCGTATTCGGCGTATGGCTGTGGCTAATCGTACTGCGTCTGCAGCTGAAATTCGAGCTGCAGATGGCACCACAGTGACACAGCGAACTGTTACAAATCGGTTACTTCAAGGACAGCTCCGAGCCAGACGCCCTGTACAGTGCATTCCACTGACTCCAAACCACTGCTGTTAGCGACGTGAGTGGTGTCAAGCTAGAGCTCATTGGAGGATGGAGTAGAGATCTGTTGTTTTTTCTGATGAAAGCCGGTTCTGCCTTGGTAGCAGTGATAGCCGTTTGTTGGTTAGAAGGAGGCCAGGTGAACGCCTGCTAGTGACCTGTCTGCGGCCTAAACACACAGGACCTACTCCTGGAGTTATGGTTTGGGGAGCAATTTCGTATGACAGCAGGAGCACTCTCGTGGATATCCCACGTACCCTGACTGCAAATTTGTACGTCAGTCTAGTGATACAACCTGTTGTGCTGCCATTCATGAAGGTGTATTTTCCAACAGGATAACGCTCACCCTCATACCGCTGTTGTAACCCAACATGCTCTACAGAGTGTCGACATGTTGCCTTGGCCTGCTAGATCACCAGATCTTTCTCCAATCGAGCACGTATGGGACATCATTGGACGACAACTCCAGCGTCATCCACAATCAGCATTAACCGTCCCTGCATTGACCGCCCAAGTGCAACAGGCATGGAACTCCATCCCACAAACTGATATCCGACATATGTACGACACAATGCATGCACGTTTGCATGCTTGTATTCAAAATTCTGGCGGTTACACCGGTTACTAATGTACCAACATTTCACATTTGAAATGGCTCTACCTGTGATCTTGAAACTTTAATCAATAAAATATGTTACCTAGACAAATGTATTCCTAAAATTTCATTACTGTACAATAGTTTTTTCTTGGTGTTGGGATTTTTTTTCCATCAGTGTATATATATATATGTGTGTGTGTGTGTGGCCGCTAATTAAATCTCTCTCTCTCTCTCTCTCGTGTTCTTTAAATTTAGAACTGAAGAGCATTTCGAAAAGCTTGGTAAGTAGCATATACCTGTAGTAAAGTGATTACTCTGAATTTAATGAGAGTTGTAACAGTTCACCTTTAAGCGACATAAGGAAGTCACACAAAAAAATCCTTCAAAAAGTAAGGAAATGTTCATTATACTACTCTAAAAGATCACATGCTCTCTTCAACAATACAATATTTTTTAAATTTTAATTAGTTTTTCCTTAGATGAATCCATAGTCTAGATTATAAATTTAAAATAATTTGAGGATATTCTAAGACTCAAAACTAAAAAATACTTAGATTCTTATATTATTTTTAAAAAATAAACAAGTTTATGACCAAGTACAAATACTTTCATTCAGGTGATATATTAAATCATTCGGAAAGAATATAGTAATTAATAATTCTCATTAATACAGAGAACATCATTTTCGTAAAAATTATATGAATTTCTGAATCTTTCATCAAAAGAAATCAATTTTATTTTAAATGCAAAGGCATTAAAAAAACACTATTCTAAAAAGTGATATTTTTTATAAAAATTATTTCCTACCATATAAATGTAGTTTATGATCCATAATATTATTGTATATTGAAATGTAAACGAATTTACATATACTATTTCCATGTAACCATTTTCATCAATTATTTTATTATTTGACAAGTTTATAAAAATTCAATGCTTAGTGGAATTCTAAATGTGTATATTGCAGATTAAGGGCCATTTATGTAAATGTAGAATATTTTAAGTTGTGTTGTGTTAAGCATTATGAAACTGTAATTCTATAATTTGTTTAATGAAAATTATATTTCCTGATTATTATTATTTTTTTTTTATCAAACTAGATGCCTCCAGGTCCGGTGTTTTTTTCGCCGTACATTTTAAAAGTTGGTCCTGATGTAATTACTAACAAAGGCCAATCGCTACCGGGCACGAATAGCGTCACATATACTTCGAATACTCCCCAGCCCGATTCGTTCCCTACTCATTTTAACATCTTTGTTATGACTAATCATAGTGCATGCACTCATATCGATAGAAATAACCTTTCATAGTAAGTCTATAGAAATTAATTTGTTGAACTCAATTAATTATATATATCAATAGATGGCACTCATAACCTTTATTTATTATTTTTTTCACAGTATTCGCCTCAATTAATGGCATGGGAAATCCAAGTTGATGTCTTCACCTGCTGCTGGTATGTTCTTTCCTTTTTGCTTTTTAACTATTAAGTTAATTATTTTTGATTTTTGGTTGAATATTCTTATGTAGGTTTATTTTTTACACTTTTTTACATATTCTTGCTTATTTGATGATGATTTTAATGTTATTTTGCTTTGTGTCTTTGCTGTTAATTTGATCCATCACTTTGGCCTTAATATACAGAAGATTTTCGGGTCACGAGAGGTTAATACTGTTGGACATTGTCCGATTCCTCACAGAAAAAATCCCTTATTTTGAATCCTTGCCTGTGGGTGACCCTTGAAAAAGTCTCCAGGAAGGATTCTCTTTCTATTTGTTGTAATTTTGATTCTATTGTATTCCCTTTTACTTTGCCTGTATTACTAGTTTACTTTATATATATATATATATATATATATATATATATAGGGTGTCACAAAAATCTTGACCGGAGCTTTTATTCCTTATATATTGATCATAGGCATATTAAATTTTAAAAGGATTAAACATTGAAAAAGACTAAATTTAAATTTTTATACGGATCCCGTACAAAAAAAAATTCCCAACGAGTAAAATGTTCCCTCTCCTCTAATAAGGCCATTTATAAAATCAAAAAATAATCTCAAAAATATGAAACTACATAAATGCTGACTTAAACCACTTTCCGATAAAAAATATTAGAATATAGCTTGAGGTGCTGCAAAAACGTTAAATTTTCATAAAAACACACTTTTTGCAACTTTTTAAGGATTTTTTCGTGTTTGGATTATGAAATAAAAAGTTTCCATTAGGCATTGTCGTATTAATAAAAGTATAAAAACAGTTTTACAATTGCACTGGCATGGCCCTGAGTCATTGCTGGAGTGGTTGTAATTGAGGTAAGGCGGGGATTTTTTAATGTCCGTTGATAAGGAAAGAACTGGTTTCATAACAGTAGCTTTGCCGAGTTCAGTTGAATTGGCATCTTTTCCTCCGTCTATTGTGTTACTGATTAATGTAACTGATTTGTTAGTTGTGCTTGTGTGCTTTGATGTGAGTAAAAATGGCTCAAACTAAATTAGTGAAAACAAGACAAATATCGGAGTGTTCTATTTTGGGGAGATTCAGGGTTGCTTGACGATGAACACACTTCTGACGAATCTATTGCTACTGTTATATTAAACATAACCTCAAAATTGCTTCAGTGAAAAATCCTGCTGTAAGTGAATTATGTGACACTTAAGCTTCCATAATAGAACAAGTATGGTCAAGAGCTTTTATTTACGTTGCTTTTAGCAAAAGAATTTCAGAAGTGATAAAAGCCCATCATGGTAAATACAGGGACATTAAAGTCTAAAAGAAGAAAATGTTTAGATAATTTTAATTCTAACTTCACAGAATTTAGAGAAGAAGCTAGACGTTTATATGATGTTGCTGACTTTTATTAAAAAAGTGCCAGTTATGGAATGAATCATTTATATAATTTACTGAAGTAACTGATGTAATTGTAGGAGGACTAGCACTTTACTGGAACTGTTAACACATTAAAGGCGGGGGATCTTGACGAAAGTATGCTAGGTAACGTGGATCAAATCGTAGTACTACGACTCCCGCCTTTAATGTGTTAAGTGAGCTTGATTTAGATATTATGGATCGTAGTGGACAGATATACGGAAACAGTAGCAAAATGAAAGGGAAATATAAAGTTGTACAATTTAGAATAATTGTTCTAAATCCGGATGCAATTTTTGTGCCTTGCCTATGACATTTTTTAAATTTATTAATTTGTGATGATGCTTCCAGCAGTATATGCAATTTGTTTTGGATATTAGAACGTTTATATTGCTTATTTTCTGCATCTACAAAAAAAAAAAAAAAAAAAAAGGAAATTTTACAAATGCATTTAAACAGTTATCTGAAACCATTATGTGACATTCGTTCGGAAGCCAAAATAGATACGTTAAGGCAGTGTATATTCTGCTTGAACAAACTCCCAGTGCCCTAGAAGAATTTATTGATGCAAATAACAATAATACAGAGGTATACGAAGCTAAAAAATGACATTTATTTTATGTTTAATAATATGGTTTACAGTATTGTCCAAAATTAGCACTATCAACAAACCATTTGAAGTAAAAGTAATTGTTATGGATTGGACTTTTAATATAGTCAATAAAATTAAAATTTAAATCCAAAATTTAAGAACAAAATTTAGTTCCTTTTTATAAAATATTGAATCTTTCATAACATTTTCCTGAAAACCTAATTCGAAATAGAGAATATTTATATTTCGAAACAGTAAAAGATGAAATTATAGAAAACCCGGTTAAGGAATCTGGATGTTATTTTTTAACTTTGTGACTAATAATGTTATTAATTACAGAGCTAGATAAAGGAAATATGTAAAAGTACATCAAATTAATCACTTATAGAAAAATGTTCCAAAAGCTTTAACATTTTATAATAATGAAGTAGGTGAAAGGTTAATGAAAATAATTGTTTTGCTAGGGGATTTAATTTTGAATGAAAGAGATGTACCTGCCACATAACACACATTGCAGTATATGCTTATTAATAATTATAAGGATTTATTTCTAAATGTATTAACTGTGTTAATTTTTTTTCTTTACATTGACAGTTACTATATTAAATGCTGACAGTTATTTCAGTAAATTAAAATTAATAAAAAGAATGTCTTCGGTCAAACATGTAAGCATAACGCTTAAATATACTTGCTATACTAAACATTGAAAAAGAAATTTCATAATGTTTTAGTTTTCCCATAATAATTACTAACAAAAAGAAAATAACTCATTAAATAAAAATGCAATAATTATATCTATTTGTATTTTTTTTTTCTTCTTTTTTTAGGTCCAAAATAAAAGCTTGACATGATTTTTAAAACGTAGGACCTTTCATAGAGAAAAGGCCGGCTCAAAACATCAGCTACTGGTGAAGATTGCAAATTACCAAACCGAACTTTGTTAAGGATATATTTGATATTATTTTATTATGATTGAACTCTTTTTAGATGTGTTTCAGTAGGGAAATACATATAAAATCTTGACAATTTTGTTTAATATGAAATCTTGAATATTTAAACACAAATTATTATTGGTAATCAATTACAATTGGTATTTAAATGCATATGTGCAGAATAAAGAAGATCAATCATATCTTTGAAAAGCTATTTTATTAGGCATTTTACTATGATTACAGTGACTTCTTTTTACGAAAGGTAAAAAGAAGGTAAGAAGGGAAATGCATATAAAATCTTGATAATTTCGTTTATTATGAAGTTTTGAATTTTTAAATACAAATTATTACTGGTAATTCATTATTATTGGTATTGGGGAATTTTAATATAATTGATATTGGTAGAATGTGGGACATGACAATGAAATTTTAAAGGAAAATTAGCAAATTTTTTAATGAAGACATGATTAATCAAAGTATTCAGAAATACTTCAATGCAAACTATTTTGCTTCAAAATTTTTCTTTTAAATACTTTAACAATTGTTTAAAAAATAAATAATTTTCGAAGTTAAATGGCATTGACATTACTTTTGACATCTGACGTTATTTACGTGAACTGGCTCCACTATATTGCTCCCGGCTTCATTTTTATGCTAACAAACTAGTGCTTATAGTCAGTTAATTAAAAAAAAATATTAGAAAGTATTAAAACGCCAAAATAAAGAATATACTGTTGGGTTTTTCTTATATTAATTTGTAACTCCGAAAAAAATATTTATGACAATTTTAATGAATATTTAATTTTATACTATGTTTGATTTATAAATTTATGCGAATTATATAAATATGATGTTTAATTTTTGCATTAAGCTATTTTAATAATTTTGTCCATACTCAATTTTCGAATAATATATTTGAAAAACTCAGCAATAATTATGATACATATGCAATATATATGTATGATATATATCTAAAGATATATGTTAACTATATGTATGTTATATCTGTAAAGGTATATGTAAACTATATGTATGTTATATCTATAAAGATATATGTAAACTATATGCATGTTATATCTATAAAGATATATGTAAACTATATGCATGTTATATCTGTAAAGATATATGTAATCTAACGTAATATCTGCAATATGTAATGATATACCGAGTGATATTTTGATATATATATATCGAAATATATCCTATAACAAATGTCCGATATTCTGTTCCTATTCTCATCTCAATAAACACATTATTGTAAAAGTAATACGAAATATTTTTTGTTGTCATTTATTATTCCCAAATTATTTCCAAACTGACATCTACAAGAATAAAGAGATCAGATGTGAAAGGGAAAACCTTCCCTTTTTTCGCATTCACACTAAAGCGATCCATTCATTTCGAAGTCAAATTCGGCAAGACAATACGAGATTGAATTACTAAATCATTTAACAATTAACAGATATCATAGAAGTTCCTGTCATTTTTTATTCTTTATAAAAATTTAAAATTTGAAGATTTGTGATGGAAATATTCTGATCACTCAAAAGAATCAAAGTTGTTGAATTGCACGCGGGAAAACTAACCATCTTATCATTCTCGCACAATGAACTTACATGTAGATTCAACCTTATAACCCACCGATTTCTTCTTGGGCCAGTTCTTACTTATAAGGTCATTTATTTTAGGTCTTGAATTATTCTACAACTACATATTATTTAGTGCATTTTATATTAGCATCCTGTTATGAAGCACTCCGAGATCTTCTATAGTTTAGTTCAGTTATATTAACGTCCCATTTTGAAACAACTCTAGGGCTATTTTGGAGCAGACCTCGTAATTTTGAGCCGCCGTCAGATGACAAGGACGAAATCCTGTCGATACTGTTACTTTCAGCGGTGGCTAGGTGGTCGGCTATATACAACAAGAAGATGACGAGGGCGACACAAATTACCACACCAACGGGAGGACGTTTGACCCTGACGGATTTAACGTGCACTAGACCCGCTTACTCGGCGGTTCTTCGGCGAAATCTGGCCTCGAACTTGCAACCCTCTGGTTTCGAAACCGAAACCTTACCACCAGGCTACTTTGGCCCTGAAGCACTGCGAGAACTATTTAGGGATAAAATTTATTCTTTTGAACTGAGGAAAAGTAAAGAGGACGACGAAAGAGTTAGCATTCCTAATACTTCAAAACTTCCATGCTTCATCAGCAGAACCTTTGTTATCAGCAGTTTTAATACGCTAATCGTTACTACACAAAATATTATTTGGACCTACTAAGATACGAGAAACTACTGATGTAACCCTTTGGGTGTACATTAATTTGAAAAATATTTGTACTTGAAGCGTATTTAACTTTTTGGACAAGTAAGAGCAGTAGATTTTATGCAAGAATTAATTTAATTCGTATTATTTGTTATATATACCCTACATTATATGTATATATACACATCTCAGTTTGAATGGCACATCAGAGCATTATGTACGTTTTTGTCCAAACAAAAGCATGACGAACTGATATGTCAGATATAGCAAAAGGGTTAATATTCATGTAAGCAAGCGTGATTCAGACGTACCGAACAAATACATTATCCATAAGGACATTTGTTTCACGTGCAGATTGGCATTTTAATGAACACTTGTCACTTATAAATGGCTAATCTTCAATTGCATCTTAACCTAGAATCCTTAAACACAAAAACAGACCATGGTGCCCTGATAAGATTTGTGCCTCAGCGTTCGAAACTCGAACCTTCCAACGAATCACATCCAGAAAATACCTAGTATGTTTTAAATTCGTCGGCGCCAAATGTCCTTCCGAAGTTTGGGAATGGGGGTCTAAGTCAGTGGCATCCTGGCCATCTCGCTTGAATGCTGCTCGAAATAACGCTTACCACGAAATACCTGTTAATTATGAAGCCTGTTATGCTTCAAAACTGAAAATTAACACAACTAATCAATTGACATCGAAAAGCCCAGGCAGTTTTTTGGCCATAGCATCCTACTTACCGTCTGATACAGAATTCTATGAAGAGAGTTCGTACATTATTGTATTTGTACAACGTAATGGAAATTATTTGCGAGATTATTTTTCTATAATTATTTCTAATGGTATAATTTATTGTGCAGAAGGATCAATTATACTATTACAAAAGTGGATAACTTTGATCCATTATCCAGAATAAAAACTTTGAAAGGAAAAGAATATTTCGTCGTTGTTGAAGAACAAGAGAGGATGAACAGGTGACTGAATAGTATTGAGGTGTATTTTCTCTCGGAAAATACAGCTTAAGCGCCTTCTCACTTTCACTTCTTTGTGCGAGATTCCTTTGATGTAAAGTTCTTCATTTGTGAAAGTTCGTAAGCATAATTTATTTAACGTATTTTGTGTTGTATCTACGTATTAAAAAAAAGAGGCATAATATAAGTAATAAAAGTACTGCCGGATTGTGTGCTAGAAATTTTAAACCAAATTTATTATCATACTCAATAGTTATTTTAGTCTCATGATGACTATGGCTCATCGTTGTGCAGTCTGGCATGAAAAACCAATGATGTCATCGGAAGTAGTTAAAATCTAATTACTATAACTTTCTCAATTGAAGATCGAACTTTTATAATGTCTATCATCGATAGCTCCTTAAAACAAATACTGAATGAACATTTTTTCTGGAATTTACAATGTTGCGGAAGTATAAAAGCATTAAGTAATATCGGTTGGTAAACACGCAACATTTTCTTTGTTTCAATTATGGATTCGATTTACTTAGTACATCATCTGAAGATTTTTAAACCATGCCTCATTTTTTATTTTAGTTTTAAAGCATACATTTTTTAAGGTTTTTTTTTCATTGGATTTTTATTCGATTAGACCGGAATTCTTAAGATGGCACTATGCATCCAAGTTTCTTTATATTTTGCATATGTTGCCAGAAAAATACTTATCTTTTCTCAGATACGCTAAAAAAGCTAATAATAACAGGCAATTATAAATTCTGACTTACTGAACCTTAAATTGGCATCATGAGTGGATATTTTAATTTTAAGAAATTCTGCATGTATCTCAGACTAATATGCACTTATAGTACATTCTCTAATAAAATTTGATGTAATATTCATAATATATTTATTCCCTCTCGTCCCATTAATGCTCATCCGAAACTTGGTAATTTTTGTATTCTATTCCGATTTCTTCCAATGAAGAAATTTTTGCAAAAACTGATAAATAAAAAAATATTTTCCATTCATTAGTAAAATAAATTGACTCACATGAATGGAAAATTATAAGATGGTTAATAAATACACTG
>JAPMOQ010000852.1:5358905-5384729 GCA_026543055.1 Argiope trifasciata | reverse complement strand
TAATAAATAATTTATTCATTAAACGAAAATTTCTTTTCATTTTGACACAAAAATACGAAATGACTTTCCGAACGACCCAATACATATTTACTTTGGAGGATGAAAAAGTATACCTTGACGGAGTTTTTTTGAAACTTTATTTAAAAATTAAGCTAACATTTGGAATAAATACTTCTGTGATCTCCGAAAATATTATAGCACATAACTGTTTTTTAAATCCTCTTAAAAATGACTTTTTTTCATTGATAACAATTTTTTGACTCATGAATTAAATTTCTATTTTTAATGAATTTTTAAAAAAATACTGTAATTGTATTTTCCAACAATTAATTTCTCATGAAATGAAAGTAGAATTTAGCCTGAAAGAGCACGTTAAGAGTGTACCAGGGCTTTGCAGTTACTTTGACAAAACTCAAATGGAATGATTAAATTAACTCTTATTGCAAATTAACCCGAGGAAAGTGTGATTGATGTTCAGCACATGTTGAAATAGTAGTGTAATGTTATGAGATAAGTTTTAGATGCGATATTTCCACATAATTCCGTAACAGTTGATTGTAAATCAGAGAGATATATAGTACATTGAACAAATCATGTCGATACTGCTACTTTCAGTGGTGGCGGGGTGATCGGCTATACACAAGAAGTACAATGAAGAAATAATCATAAAGCTCCTCTAATAATACGATTTACGTGACAATCGGAGTTTGAAGTTTAAATATATTTGGCTGATGACTTACAAAGAGAGCAAGGTACATAAGTATTTAATTGAAAATTTTAGAATGCATTTTCTCAAGGTAAGCCAGCTGGTCGCCAAAGGCCGCTAGTAATCAATATATCCAACTTTTATAGTCACATTTCCAAATACAACTCTTCCGTTCCCCCCCCCCCAAATAATGATGTGAACTTCAAATGAAAAAAAGAGATAATTTGCAATCATTAAATGATACGAATTATAGTGGAAGAATAAGAAGTAAGATATGTTTCTTTTTCGTAGATTTAAATGGTAATGATGCCAAAAAATTGATTTCGAGAACACAAATAAGAAGCTTATATATTCTATTTTCTTCTTTTTTTATCGAGTGAATTATATTTAAATTGCTTAAGACTAGCAAAAAAAGAATGAAAGAAAAAGAAAAAGTGAAAAAGGAGAATATTAAAAAAGAGGAAAACATTTTCAACATTTTGATTCTCTAATTGAGTTAATTGACTGAAGATACAAGGAGTAGAGAATCGACTCCTCTTATCTTCTCTAGTAACAGAGAAATTAATAAATAATATAAGTGTAAATACATTAGAATTCAAACTGCTACTCAAATTGTTTTGTCTTGTGAGAATCGGAATACGCAAACAAAATCTACAAAGCAACTAAAAATAGATGGCCTTGATTGATATACATGGATGGAAAAAAAAATCCCAACACCAAGAAAAAATTATTGTACAGTAATGGAATTTTAGGAATACATTTATCTAAGTAACATATTTAATTGATTAAAGTTTCAAGATTACAGGTAGAGCCGTTGGCGAGAAGAGCCATTTCAAATGTGAAATGTTGGTACATTAGTAACCGGAGTAATCGCCAGAATTTTCAATGTAAGCATGCAAACGTGCATGCATTGTGTCGTACAGGTGTCGGATATCAGTTTGTGGGATGGAGTTCCATGCCTGTTGCACTTGGGAGGTCAATGCATGGACGGCTAATGCTGGTTGTGGATGACGCTGGAGTTGTCGTCCAATGATGTCCCATACGTGCTCGATTGGAGAAAGATCTGGTGATCTAGCAGGCCAAGGCAACATGTCGACACTCTGTAGAGCATGTTGGGTTACAACATCGGTATGAGGGCGAGCGTTATCCTGTTGGAAAACACCCCCTTGAATGCTGTTCATGAATGGTAGCACAACAGGTTGTATCACTAGACTGATGTACAAATTTGCAGTCACAGTGCCTGGGATAACCACAAGAGTGCTCCTGCTGTGATACGAAATTGCTCCCCAAACCATAATTCCAGGAGTAGGCCCTGTGTGTCTAGGCCGCAGACAGGTCACTAGCAGGCGTTCACCTGGCCTCCTTCTAACCAACAAACGGCTATCACTGCGACCAAGGCAGAACCGGCTTTCATCAGAAAACACAACGGATCTCCACTCCGTCCTCCAATGAGCTCTAGCTTAACACCACTCACGTCACAAACGGCAATGGTTTGGAGTCATTGGAATGCACTGTATAGGGCGTATGGCTCGGAGTTGTCCTTGAAGTAACCGATTTGTAACAGTTCGCTGTGTCACTGGGGTGCCAGCTGCAGCTCGAATTTCAGCTACAGACGCTGTACGATTAGCCACAGCCATACGCCGAATACGACGGTCTTCCCTCTCAGTAGTACCACATGGCCGCCCGGAACCTGGTCTTCTTGAGGCAGTACCTTCCCTTGACCACTGCCACCAATACTCATGCACAGTGGATACATTGCTGCCAAGTATTTCAGCAATATCGCGGAAAGAAAACCCACCTTCTCGTAGCCCTACAACACGACCTCGTTCAAACTCAGTGAACTGTTGATAATGGCTTCTTCGTCTTCTCAGAGGCATCCTTGACTGACATTAACCCACTACGTCAAATCTCAACTGTAAATAACGATCACGAACCTTACAGCGCTTATTTAAAGCAATCCTCATTTGCATGTTCATAGTGTCGCTACTAGCGCCACACTTACGCGCGTAACTCGAAATTTGAATCGACGTCATCTTTCAGATGTATAAACACGCCTACCAAATTTCGTTTATCTAGCATAGCTCCTTCCTAGTGTTGGGATTTTTTTTTTCCATCAGTGTATTCAAGTAGTGATATTTCAATACATTATATAAGTACAGTTAATGTAAACAACATTTTTTTACTGTCATTAAATTAAAATGATAGAAAAAAAATCTCTTTAAAAAATAATGTTTTCGTCGATAATCCAATTATCCAGATCGATTTTGATAACTGTGCGTCTACTATGTGCGAAATTCTATCATGCACCGAAATTGAAAGCTATAGTCAGATTTGTAGGCTAGGTTAGATTTTGCTTGAAACTAATATTTCTATATCATAGTGGGAATAAAATAGATTAATATAATGAATCGGGGAGCGTTTGATTGCTATCCATTTATAATATTGTTGTTTACATTCAAACGCACTTGTTTTGTTAAGCGTTGAAATAATAGTTATCTACAGCCGCTTTCAGCATCTTAAAGAGAAAATTTCTTCCAAATCTTTGAAAAGTCAAAAGTTGAAATCTACAAACATACCTAGATTTTAATTAATTTTACCAGGAATTGTTTCAACAAATACTAACTTAAAAAAAAAAAAAATTTGAAAACACATTTTAATGCAGTAAAATATTACGCTTACTATATAGAATTACGAAAATAACAACAAAGCATTGCATTTGTTTACAATATTTGCATCAGTGCACTTGGTTTTTTTTTTTTCAATTAATTTCCAGAATTAAATGATCCTTTAAATTTCATGTAATTATTTTACATTTCGTTCGTTTCTAAGTAAATAAAATAAAGACAAGAATGAGAATTATTAAAATAATAATAATAATGCAGTTTTAACTTCATTTCTTTTTATTTTCTGATTTCATGACAGGTTCCGTTTCATGAATTTATTTTTTATCCATTTAAGAATATAAAGGGCATTCGAGGTATTTAATTGCATTTTATCAATGTTAGTGCAATACTAAATGCTCTAATTTAGAATCAAAATTTTTAGGAGATTCACTGTCTTACTGTGTTTTTTCTTGCATGAGAAAGAAAAATTAATAAATGAAAAATAATAAATATGTAATTAATCAGATTTTGTTTTAAATTCAGAATCTTGTTGTACAGAATATCAAATATTGATCCTTGAAATTCAAATCTGTTTTAAAATATGTGAAGTATCTTTTAGCGTGTTTGGATCAAACGAAACTATTTATGCGCATAAAATGATATATCAAGATACTCTCTCCAATGAATCATTTTCAGCCAGTTTCCAATAATAAATGCTGAAATTAACGCAAACTAACACAGATGAATAATCTCGTGTGCCTCCCCTTCCTTTTTCGTTTCCTACTTCCTGACATGAAACAATCGTCACTAGCTTGAAACAATCGTCCCCATAGGGACAATATCTCCCACATTCTAGAGAGATGGAATGGCTCAGAATATTGACTTACTTCAAAATCCCCAAAATGTTGAGACAGTTTTTAAGAGTGAGCTCGGATTGGCCGGTAATCATATTTTGAAGTCACTCAAAGAAAGTGGTGATAAAAATATAGAAATTGGACTGTAATAAATACAACTATGCGACATAGTTGAGACTCGTTAAAAATGGGCCGCAATAAATTACCATGTGACAGCTGAACTTCGTTAACTTGGACGCGAATTTTTATTTTGTAAAATATCTAGGGATAAATAATGCAGATGGCGATATCCTTTAAAAAAAAGATTAAGGATCATAAAACTAAATCAATATTCTATTACTCAGGAGAATTCTTTATATGGCAAGTTTTCAAACAACTCTTATCACGTTCTTTAGATAAATAAAACACGCTGTGATAACAAAAAAAAAAAAAAAACACTCTAGATTCTCACTGTTTACTCTTCTGTTAGAGGAAGTAGCGAAAAGACATTCTATTTTCGATTAAAAATACTGCTAGAATGTAAATTTTTCTGTCACATTTAAGTGCTAAAAAGAGCAAATCATCATTTTTAACGTATTTTTAATCAAAATGAGGGTTCACTGACAATTTTTAAACACTTAAAATATTTTTACTGTGGTGTTTACTGTTTGTTAACAACAAACTGCTTTTTTAATATTGTTTAGTTATTCATAAAGATTCAATCCAATATTATGCTTTTTCGTTTTGAGGATTTCACATAATATTATGTCAAACAATCATCTTTTTGAGACGTGTACTCCTATAAAAATAGCATATTTAATGATCTTGAGTTGTTCAGCTCATACTCTGAGTTAGCGTCCATTCATAAATTTATATTGGATAAAAAATAATCAACCTTTTTTTATTTTTGTTTTGTATTGAATTAGACAAAATTTTTTTAAAGGAACAATGCAGTGAATGCATATTCTCACAAAAAAATTTGCAAAAATACTATGAAAATAAACGTTTTTCATCATAAATGATAACTGATGATTTTGTACTTTTCCTATTGTGTAGGCTGAATAGATGGCTGAAAGAATTATTTGCTCTGTTAGTAGTTTCTTGTTCAAAAACAAATAAAAAGCTCCCAAAAATGAAACCACGCTCTACAGGACCAGTACTATCAATTTAGCTGCCATGCAGAATAGAAGATTGCCAGTGGATCCTTGCGTGACAATTTATTTCGATATAGCGTGTTGTGCAACACATCATCCATCAACGAATCCTCCCTACACAATACTTGGACCGTAAAAGCAGGACACAATTTTTGAAGTTCCTTGTTGGTTTGATGGACGCGTATGAGTATTTTGGACACTACGCAGAAATGACGTTGTTTTGTATGCGTCCGTCTTCAAAAAATCCACCGAGTCTTTTAAGACGAAATATGTTCTTTTAAGAAAAAACAAATCGATTTTTAAAAATTTTGATGTCATTTGCGACATCAAAATGACTGACAGTTGTATTAATGAGCCCTGGAATTTTTATTATGTCTTAAACAAGTCAATTTCACTATAAACTCAATTCTTTGAAGTTTAATGTTTCAATACAAATTAAGTAGCTTAGATTAATTTTAAAGTAATATTTGTTTATTGTATGAAATATATATATATATATTCAAGTCGAGTTAGTAAAGTTCACATTGATTAATTAAAACTGCGTAAATTATCTAAGAAAAATTATCTAAATATATGCACATCCTTGTCACTTTTCTAGTGATAATTACAGCGACCTAGTAGAATAGCTATTTTTCCAGGTAATTAGGGATAATTTACACGCATCCAATCAACTAATTTCCTAAAATGTAGCCTTTTTAATTTTTAAAGATATTTTTCTTTTATATCGAATTCATACGAAACTTTTTTTTATATATTTAAACAGTAACTTTTCAGAGTATTTCCAAAATTGATAACTGTAGCGATATAGCACAATAGCAATTTTTCATGAGAATTAGTGGTAATAGAAAATTCAGCTAATTACCAAAAAAAGTGTCTTTTCTAAACTTTTAATCAAATTTTTCTTTTATAGCGAAATTATACTAGACTTTTTATTTAAATAGCAACTATTCAGAGTATTTCGAAAATTCCTGATTTAAAAATTGCTTTTTGCTTTTTTTTATATGGCTGGCTGCCATTAATGTTTCTTCATATCTTGATTCATTAAAAGTATAATATTTGATGAAACGGTGTATTTACTAGTTTAAATACATGAAATGCCATCTAACAGTTCAAACAAGTAGTCTAGAGTATGTTGCATGGAAAGGCTGTACCTCGTATGCATGGTAGAAAGATAGCAAATCTGAAATGAAAGTGAAACTTCTAATTTTGGGAAGTGCAGTCGGCTTTATGAGATCTATAAATTACGTCATTATCCTTTCCCCTTTCCCTATGCTTTTAGTAATACTAGCATCTATGCACTTTGGACGATAGCTAACAACTGTAATGGTTAATCTAATAAGGAAATGGCTTTGGGAACAATGATAGCGAAAATGACACACGCGTTGAATCATAACTGCAAAACAAAACTTATTACAAATTTAAGCGTGCTTTATATTAATATAATGTCTAAGGCATAATTTAGAATCATCTTATAGCATAGCCACAAATTCATAAATATTCCATTAAAAGACAACTAAAAGCTCTCGGTGCAATTCTTTCAATTCAACAATATTTTGGTATTAAATAATATGATGATTTTATTTGAAAGTCAAAGAAGATATTGCAAACTTTCTTTTCCAACTTCTATGACTATTGTGATTAATGTTGACAAATATAAAAATGAATATCATATTTTATTAAGAAAATACGAAGTATTAGATAAGCGTAGAATGCGCAATATTCTGTGTAACTTTATAAAATAAAAAATAGAGACATTCGCTTATGTTTTTTTTTTATCTCATGTTTAAAAGATTTCAAGATCAGATGATGAAAATTTATTGATTGAGAATCTATCCACGTCGAAGAATAATAATAATAATAAAAAAATACAACCCCAATACTCATTGAAATTTCCTAGTAATAGGAGTTTTAAAACAAAAGAAAGGACTGATTAGTCACATTGAATGATAAAGCTATTTTGGCATTTTTTAGGATGCATATTATGATTCACCTGTATGATATTTCAATAAGAAGCTAATAGCTGCAAATATAAACCCAAGACACTAATTTAACATTTGAAAAGGAGCTAAAGAAATTATATTATTTTACTTAAACATAATCTGAAAATATAACCTAGAACAAAGCTACAAAAGGCAAGAATTTGTTTCAATCTTATTCTAATATTATTATGATGTGAAATCAGAATAAATAATTTGATAATATATGAAAAAAAAACTTTTTACAATTTAAATGTCCTTAAATGTAAAAGATGCAACGTGTTGTCCTTTATTTTATCAACCGTTGGTTGTAAACACGTACATCCATGAACCAAATATGGTATACATTCATAATATTATGTTTTGAACAACAACAAAAAAATCAGTTTTATGAAAATCATGAAATTTAATTTTTTATATGGCCACCCGTTCACTATAGTCATGCTTAGTCAAAATTTCCTCATAGCCTAACGAATATACCCCAAAAACTTTTCTAGAACAAAAATTGACCGATATTTCATTTTCAAAATAAAGTTAGACCAATTTATGAGAATTTTGATATTAGATCGACTTACGCAAATAGAATATGCCAAATTAAGTAGGATCGACACACTGAAAACAAAAAAATACTCAAGAAGAATTAGAAAATGGTAGCGGAATACTAACGACCGGTGAGGTTATAAAGGACAAGTAAATCAAGTTTATACAAAATTAGAATGCAGCTACAGAAGCACGTTCGTATCTACATGTACACATTGACATATAAACTGGGTCAGTTCAAATTTTGAGAAGAAAGATTTCTTAATTTTTTTTCTACCAGAGTTGAAACTTTTTATGTTATATTCGTTAAAATGCGTGTAAACTTATACTGTGTATAACTCTAGAGAATGCAGAAGCATTAGAATTAAATTTCGGAATTTTTATAAAAATGATTCATTTTTCGAAACTTCCATAATATGAATGTATATTTCATTTGAAAGGTTTTTGTAATTGGAAATGTATGTCTATGATCAATAGTTTTGAAAATAAAAGATGGTTAAAGGTAAAAAGTTGACACCTAATATGGAATATTCACGTGTATAAGATCCAAGTTTTCAAAATATTCACATATATATCTTATATAATCCATACTGTATTGGATATAACGTAATAAAAACATTTGAATATTTGCAAAAATATAAAATAACCTATTCGATATGGATTGAGTGTTGTTAATACATCAAATTATGGAAGAATGCCGACATTCTTCTGTTTTAAATTCATTAGTATTATTAGGTTATTTTTATTTTCGAATCCATCTATAATCCATTGCACTCCATTTTTTTCCGAATATTCCATAAATTTAATGATCAATTAATTAACATCATCAATTTAATTATCACTAGAAAAGTATCAACTTTATTTATGCTAAAAATGTGAATGACAAATTTAAAATAAGACAAGATTCAAAAGAACAAGAGAGCGTCAATATCAATACAATATTAGAATATGAAGAAAAAAATTGAAAATAATGAAATCGGGGAAAGAAAAACTATCGACAAATAATTTCTATTATAAAAATAAAATCTAAATTTCATACAATAATAGATGTAGAATAAGCATCAAACAATAATTTAAAAATTTACATACATATGTATTTAAATGTATTAGAGTTTCTTAAAATATTTTCGATTATAAGAAATGGAACTATAATGTATAACTCGAAGTTATTAGAGTAAAAAGTATTATCGTGATATTCAGTTTAGAAGTAATTTGAACATCTAGCTTATATATCAATAAAAATATTATTTTAATGTGATAATTTTTTTATGTTTTTTCTGAATTACCCAACCCATTCCACCGAAAGGTATCAGGAAGAATTATCATTTGGCAATGCTACTGTGAATAAAAAAATTTTAAGTCACATTATCACATAAAATTATCACATTAAAATAATATTTTTATTGATATATAAGCTAGATGTTCAAATTATTCCTGGTTGGGTGGAATATACGCTCCATAAATTTCCCCCCATGTCATTGAAAGATATCTTTTTCTCTTCAGGGCTGCCACATTATAACTAATATCTTTGCATGTAATATTTGGCGATTTTACAGTGTAAGGCAAATGGTAATCAATCACTGTAAAGAGTAAGATTGACTCTCCATGTCCTTGATAACGAAACGAAGCTTCCGCAAGAAAAGTGCTATCTACTGCTTATTGCGTTTCAGAGGAGCGTTTTAAGTAATAAATAAAATATGAAAGTTTTGATTTAAAAATTTATTATAAAGGAACACGTTTATAATTTTTTTCTCTCACAGAAGGGATTAATAAAAATTTTAAATTTGATGTGCATAACACAAATTCAATCTAATAAAGTGAAGTATAATTTTTAGTTTTATGAGGATTTAATCTTTATATCTCTTACAGTTTAACTTTATTTAACAAAATGAAGAAAAAAAAAATACATAGAATATTCTTTAAATTCAAATATAAATGGATATCAAAAATTTTAGTTCTTTCAGTATGTATGAATGTATGCTTGTGAGTATATATCTTCCACAAGCTGTTACTTGAAATGAGCTAATGTATTTTTTACGGTAAAATTGTTCAAATAAGTTGCTTTTTTTCAATTTATTAAGCGCTTTATCTAAAACAAGATAGGAGTCAAATTAATAATTCAAAAGGTAACTGCCGGTTAATTCTCGGGAGAAAAACGTACTTTCAATAAGAAAATGTTGATAATTACTGAAATTCCTTCAAATCTGAAATATTTTACGTCATTTTCTAGCGTTCCTCGTTTCATTTTTCTCATTTCCTCATTTAATTCTCAGATTCAGCATCATGATCCAAAGTTTTATTGGCAGGTAATGTAGTAGAAAATTTCTGCATATTTTTTTAAAAACGTTGCGGATAATTTATTATTAATTTTCAATTTGTCTTAAATCTATATACGAAAGAAAGCTGGAAATAAAATATATCATTTTATATTTTTTTCGTTCTTTTCCTTTTTTTCGTCCCTGAATTTATTGCCAAAAGTATAGATTCATATGGATTGGACCTTTATCATAATCAAAATTGAAATCACAATAGAAAATATTTAAAGATTAGGCCTTAAGATAAAATTATTATTTCACAGCTATGAAAGCATGGTTTCTGAAGTCTTTTTTTCTTCTAAAAAAGCATTAAGGAGTTGCACTTAAGAACAATTTTTTAAAAAATATTGCGTCTAAACATATTTCGAATTATAAAGTTTCGTTAAATTAGGTACGTAATTGTACAAAAATTGCAAAAATTAATTTTTTTGTATCAATTATGATTTTAATTGTTAATTAGTATAATTTTCCTCTTATTTTCATCTATAAGTACAAAATTTCATATTTCCCATTCTAAAAAGTTTGCAGATATGCTTAGTTTTAAATTTGAAGGACTGCCAATAATTGTGGAATAAAGTGTTTAGTTTCGGAATTGCAACTAGCGCTTGCATATATATATATATATATATATATATATATATATATAAAATGTTGCTTTGATCTAGATAGAAACATAAATTATAAAAAATTTCAAGCTTGGAAAAGTTATGACAATTCTTCTTGTAAGAAATTTATCATCGCTCGTATATTGTATGGTAACGATAGAGTAAGTTAATTTTAATTCAGATTATATTTAAATTAAGTAGTAAATTAACTTTATCTTTTATTATCTATTATCTTTAAATATTATCTATTAATATTATTTAATAACTCTTCGCTGGCTAACTAAAAAAGCCAATCCTCATGTCTCACGAAATCAATCGTATATGCCCAAGTATTATTAAGTTGATGTAATTGTGCATAGATGTTGAAGGTGTTAATTTAGAATTAATTTTTAAGCACTTTACTTAATAGAATACCATCCTGTTTTTTTAAAATAAAGTGTAATGAAAGTTAATAAGTGTTGTATGTTTTAACAAAGGAAAAATAGAATTTAGACTACTTGAAATTAAGCAACAAAACATGTTATATCCTTTGAGAGTAAATTTTATTGACCATGTTTTAATTCTTATTATAGTAGAATTTTATTCAAATACTTTAAAGGTAAACTCAGGTTATTCTTTTTTATTTGGGAGGTTCTCCAAAATGGGTTAAATTGGAATTAAAATTATTTACTGAATTTGAAGAGTTATATCGAAGATCTCTGAAAGCAGTTATAAACATCATCCTTAATTGAAATCAGAAAAGACTAAAGCAAAAAGATAATAATTAGTGTAAAAAGATGCCAAACAATAGAAAAATTAAAGCTTCGCACTTTTATATCTTGAGGAACAAACGAATAAAAAAGGAAATCCTACAGTTCATAAAATATCAAATTTGAGTTCAGATTTTATATGTTGATATGAGCTTGAATCTCAAAACCAATGTTCCATTATTGAGCTTAAAACATTAGTGATGTAATTTGTAGAACCATTTTCTTTGATTGACAAACTTTCCTTATTTCTGTTATTTTAAAAATATTCCTCTTAAAGTAAGCAATATCAAACTAATTTTTTTCTTAACTAATAAGTATAATTACGAAGGAAACAAAATTTATAGAATGATAATTATGTGGAACACACTAATCATTCTATTTACTAATCAAATTATTCTAATAACCATTCTATTAATAGCATTAATCATTCTATTTAATTACTGTGTATTAGATAACATATTCTATCTAAGATATAGTACTGCATCAATTAAATGTTTTGAAAGTAAACTAAAAATTGAATTTTATGATGAATCAGAGAAATTTTGGTTGAATAATTCTTTAAAATATTATATAAATTATGAAAAATATTCTGCATTGCACATACAACTTTCAATGTTCAGCGACTCTGCATTCAATTTACATATTTAAAAAAAAGAAGTGCATGGTTTTGGGGGGAAAATATATTAATAGCAGTTTAACATTTCCGTGATAATCTAATGTGCAAATTTTATGGGTTCTGACAGAAATTAGTAAGAGATAAATGATATAATGAACAGAACTGTTAAAGGTCTGCTCAACAATAGTATGACAATTATATAACTATCAAAAACTTTGATAGAGAATATTTTGAAGAAAAAGCTATAAAGAGATTAAATTACATAAAATATGTGATTGAAAATTTTAGAGATCTATTATACTGGCAAATTGCTGGTCGCTAAAATCGGCTAATTTCTCTATAAAGATACTGCTTTGTGAATTATTGTAATATAAATACTCACGCATACATTATTTCCCTTTTATTAAGATAGGTAATAACGATTTTCAAGAAAATTCATTCAGAAATATGAGAATGTTCTAATGTTAGTAAATAAAATAAATATATATTTTCCTATATTTCCTATACTTCTTTTTAAATGAATTTAATTCCACTGTTTATTTTTCTGATGAAAACAGTCTTACTTTTTATTAATAGTTATCATTTATTCCAAGATATATGAATATGATAAGTGTATGTACAAGATCTCGTAACTATTAGGTTGGTGCGTATGAAATGTCGGATTCTTAAGTGATTGTATAAAACTGCATTTCTTTCTTCAAAAGCTGTTTATTCAATCAAAGTATGCTCCATTCGCTTCAATACACTTCTCCCAACGAGATTTTAAAGCGTAGATGCCTGTCTTAAAAAAATTTTGGTCTTTAGAATGAATAAACTCTGATATCGAGTTTTTTAGACTGTCTTCATTTTCATAGTGTTTGCCCCTTAAAAACAGCTCTAAATGCTTGAAAAAATGAAAATCGGTCGGCGAGAGATCCGGTGAATATGGTGGATGCTGCAAAACTTCATATTCCAGTTCGTTCCAGCTTATTTCGCTCTGTCAGTGTGTGCGGTACCCACTTGTCCATCTTCTTAACCTTGCCAATCTCAGAAAGGTGTCTCAATATCGTTGTATGGTCAACTTTCATCCTGATAGCAAGTTCCCTCGTGGATACGGCTGGATCCGCTTCCACTAGAGCCTTCAGGTCATCATTCTTCACAGACGTTTTGGGTCTTCCGCGCGGCTCATTTTGCAGTGAAAAATCGCCAGTCCGAAATTTTTCGAACCAACGCTGCACCTTCCGATCGTTAACCGTATTCTCCCCTAACGCTTGGTTATGTTGCGTGCAGCTTTTGCAGCACTATTACCAAGTTTGTACTCATATAAGAAAATGACGCGAATGTCGGCAGAATTCATATCGGCAATAAACTCAAAAGAAATAACAAAAGGGAAGACCTTCGAGAAAATCTATTTTGCTGAAACGAGTCTCTGGCAATGGACAATACGACTATGAATGAGGTTATGCCAAAGACAAAAGTATAACGAAAACAGGGAGACAAACGTCCGCATGTAAAGAGAATCCGACATTTCATACGCACCAACCTAATACAAGATCAAATAAATAAAATTTTTACAAAAAAAAAAAAAAAATAGAGACAAAATAGCGTCATTTTTCTGAATTATATCTATAAAAAATGCAGTTACTTAAATATCAGAGGAATAAAAACCACGGAATATCGTGTTTTCCAAATTTTTTTTCTTCTTTTGGACCTCTATAATAGCAGAAGGATTCCGGATTATCATTCAATAAACAAAAGCTTTATTGTGTTATATCCAGCTGGCCCTGCACTTGAAAATAAAGTATGTGATTTTTATTTATTGTTGTATAGCCACCTTTATTTAATTTCCAAAATAGAAATTTTTTAGCTTTGATTCCTTTTAATACTATTTTTACAGAATTATGAGCATTTCACTTCTACAATTATGTCATCACCAATTAGCTCGTCTGGAGGCGCAGAATATGCAAAATTTGGGTTTAGAAATAAACAGCAGCATTGGACTTTCAAATTCTTTTACAAAAGTTCACTAATCTTGTTTGCAGAGGTGTGATAGTATTCGAAGAAGTGATAGTACTGAAGAAAATAATCAAAGGCGGAAATAACCGACCAGAGCTGAGCTCCGACACCTCTCTAGATGCAAGCCAGATTTTCCTGCGAAAGGTAACAAAATTCCAGTAAACCTACAAATTAGGGGTAGGAAATGATCAATAGAGCGCAAGTTCCACAATCCCGTGGGACGGTGTTTTACTTTTTATAAATGGTAGAAAAGTAAACTGCCCTTTGAGATTTTAATTTACTTTCTGTCTTATTCAAGATCCAACCAACCAAAACAACAGGCTATTTCGTGATAACAAAACAGTCCAGCTTTTTACATTTACCGAGTTTGAAAATCATTTGACCATGACTGGGTCATTTAAGGTTGCTGAACTGTTTTTTTTTCCCTCTCTTCACGTTATAAACAAAGGAGGGGGAGAGGGTTGCGTAGAATATAATTTTTTTACGATATAAAAAATAATGCTGTTTTAATAAGTTTGTATTAATATATTTCTTGTACATATAATTTGTTTTATGTAACTTCTAAATCGAGACATTATTTATCTTCATTGGAAAAAACCTTACCTCTATACATGCATGCCTTATCGATTAAAAAAAAGTTTATTTATTTATTTTTGACGTCTGTATAAACGAATGAATCCAAACTGCACAACTTGTAAAATAAGTTCAAGATTATTCATGGTTTGAATTTTTTAAAGTAATTTTTAGAGTTGAAATTTGTATCAAACAATTGTATCAAAAGTATCATGAATCGAAAAAAAAATGTTCCGTTCTAGTTTTGTTGTTTTAATTCTAAAATCAGTAAAGCAAGAAAATTGAAAATTTAGTTTGAAATTTTCGTTTGTGAGTGAAAAACTAAAGAAATAAAGTCCACATAATTTACTTAAAAACGACTGTTTTTATCACACACTAGAATTTCAATAGTATAAGTATTTTTAAAAATAAATCAATTTTATGAAAATAGAAATAACTTCCTGTGAATCTGTAAATTAGTTAAAATATTTTATTGTCGTTATTAAATTTATCTTTGAAAGCTTATGAAAATTGTAAAAAATCAATGATGATATCTATTGTGAAAAAAAAATTGAAACTCTTGATGAATAATTCATGTAAAGTGGAATCCCATATAAAACGGTTAAAAGTGGTGGATTGAACAAATATGAATTATAGGAAAGCACTCAGAACTGCGTACTATTTACGAAAGACTTCTCTGCAGACAAATTTCCGGTTTTGAGAGATGATCAATAATGTGCATTTGTACAAGGCGCACCTTTCTATCAGCGCTACATTGGAATCTCTTCCTGAATATATTTGCATTTTCATTTCAGATAGTAAATCAGCAGCGGTATATGACGTGATAACAAGCTTAAATGTGGAACTTCTACGCGCATTCTCAACTCATAATTTTTACATATTACATAATTTATTACAAAAAATATAATTTTTCAATCATAATTTTGATCAATTTAATCTCTATTCATAATTTTGAAATATTACAGAATTTTTTAGATAAAAATAGCATATTTTGTGAAGCTTAAAATTATTCTTGAAAGAAAGTTGCCAATCAAGCTACTT
The DNA here is from genome assembly GCA_026543055.1 of Argiope trifasciata. Taxonomy (NCBI): domain Eukaryota; kingdom Metazoa; phylum Arthropoda; class Arachnida; order Araneae; family Araneidae; genus Argiope; species Argiope trifasciata. Next base: position 5,369,023 of record JAPMOQ010000852.1, on the reverse strand, counting down.
GATATTTTAATACAAATTTTTTTGAATTTTTTTTAACTAAAGTAGAGAAAATTACTAAAATAAAATAATTTTTTTAAAAAAAAAAAGCTGAAAAAAAAAACCCTTTAGCTACTCCCCCACCATGGGATAGAAGAAAGATTTCTAAAAGACCGAGATCTTTTGAATTTGATTATAAATATTTAATATCTCTTTTCTGATATGTCTAATTTATTTTCTAGGGGAATAGAAAAAGACTAGGCAAAAGCAAATAAAAGAAATAATAATAAATAAACAAAAAACTTGCTCATCAATAAAAATTGTGTGTGTTTTAATTTCGATATACCAAATTATATAATCTCAAGATATATATTATTACATAATTTCGCTGAATTTTCAATTGATTGGAAATTAAATGCTCATTGTACGTATCCTTCCTTTCAAAACTGTTTGCTTTTAACTGCACGAATGTGAGAATTGTTTAAAAAGTGAAAATCTGTCTGAAACAAATAAAAAAGGCTTGAAAGAGATTTTAAAAAATTTAAGATAAATTTATTTATTCATTCATTTATTTATTTCTCTCCCCTTTATATCTAAATTTAACTTTCTTCCCACTCACTACCCGGTTTTCGCCCGAAATTTTTTTTTTTTTTTTTTCGTTTACCAACATGTAAGAAAAGAGTGTCAGCTGGTAGAAAAAACTATTCAATGAATAAATTTAAAATTAATTTAACCTTGTTATTTGGCAAAATCTTATAAGACTTGTAAAATCTCCAAAAATAATAATTTTATTAAATATAATTTATTAATTACTTACAAATCTAGTCGCATGAATGGTGGTGGTCCTATCAGTAACAGTGAGGCGAAAATGAAGAGACCTGAGATGCAGATGAGAAGAACGCTGTTGATCTAAGAATAAAAATTCATTAAGTAACGTAATAAAAAGATTGTATTTAATATACAATGCTTAATGGAAATTGCAATACCATTTAGTACAGTATCAAGTCAGCAGCTGTTAACATTGTGGCGTACATCGAGTTGATGTCCAGGCGGAAATTGTATGGCAAATGCTGACAACGCCAAGTTGGTGTCCCGCGAAATCTATCAGATCTAATGATAACTAAAATGATCTGAACCAGTCTTGCCAGCGTTAAGCAAAATAATCTCGATTAGACTTAAGAACGGCATAATGTGAAGTGTATATATATATATATATATATATATATATATATATATATATATATATATACAGAAATGTAAAGAAAACTGAGTTTGCAGGCCTTTTTTCAGTTACCTATTGGGCATAAATTTCATACATATCTCAATTTTGTTGTCAGGGTCCCAAACTCAAATTGTTCTTTTGAGTTTTATATCATATTTAAACGCACATGAATAGATACATGGACAAATAGTCAACCCTTAGTCCCAAAATGTGATGTAGCTATAGGATGCCAGTAGTAAAAACACATGCCAGTGGTACGCATACGCGAGTATGGAAATCTATAATTTTGTTGTTAAGACAATATAGCAAATTTCATCTGTTTATCTTTTAGCGTTTTTAAGTTATTATATTCGCAACCAGACAGAACGAGCAAATGATAGACTAATTTTAAAAATAATCTTTTCAGACTATAGAAAATTCTCATACGGCTGCAATTATTTCTGACTGCATAATTTATATAAAAAAAGCATGAAAACAATGTCCCTACTTCTTAACGAAGAAGGAGGAATGAAAGCGATACCTTAATTAAATCTGAGTAAATTTGAAGGACAGGAAGAACGTTCGCCAGTAGAAATTTGAGCAATTGTAGAAGGTAAGTTGCTCAAAAAGGTCCAAAACACAAAAGGGCATTAAAAGGTCAAGATAAAAAAATTTGATGATTGCAGTGCATATTTCCTATTCAAGACAGTAACAAGAATCTCAAAATTTAAGTAAAACAATTGTAGTTATAGAAGCCTGGAGAGTGAGGTGATAGTTCAACTGTTCTCTTTATCATATGAGAAAGACATGTGAGATCATTCATGAGACATCAATAAAAAAACCCATCTTGGCGATGTTCCTGCAAAAGAAGGGACGTATTGAGTAAACCTTGGCTTCTTAGAAGAAACTTGAAGATTGAATCTTGGAAGTATAGGAGCCTTGGCTTCGAAATGAGGAAACTCGAAGTCTTGTAGAATGATCCGGTATGGTCTTGAACCTTTTCTGTGTTTATTGGGTAAAACAACTTGCTTTTCGGATAAATTTTAATAAACTGAACGTCTGTAGGTATCTATGAGAAATGCTAGTATCAATATGCTCCATTCGGTTTTAACAAAAAGAATCTCATTTTTAAAGAGTTTTACAACATATTTTATATGTTTCAGCATTTCTACTAGCAGTACGCGTTAAGTACCGTACAACAAAACATAGCTGCTCTTCTTTTTCTAGTAATTATTCACGATTTTTCCCCCCAATTTTATGAATTGTTGAGAAATAAATTGTTCTTTTAAAATTTTGTTTAAATGTGAAAAAGAAAACTGCAGGAGAAAAAAAAAATCTAATCAGATTGTCTACTTATGTTTGTTCCGTTTCTGCTCATTTCATTTCATTTAATCAGGACTATTTACGTTTGCATGTCGTAAAAAAAATCATCGTTTTTTTTAAGTCACAAAGAATGATTTTACTTTTGACAATATTCCTTTTTCCAAGGATTTTAAACTACTATTGTTTTGGATACAATAAATGGTGAAAATGGTCATAACTTCAATTTCTTTTTTTATATATACATTGCCAAGCTCTGATTATGTTACGTTAAATGATTTTTTAAAAATAAAGTGTGTAATACTTCAACAATTTAATGAATTAAAATAGTATCATAGAATGAGTAATTTGTTGTTATTGTTTCACAATCATTACAGGTACTTTTTTTATTCTGATCACATAATCTCAGATGACATTACAGTCATTTTCTTAATCATGAACCATCATTTCCACGAATTAATGATTAATCATGTGTACTGAATAAAGTGAAAACGTCGACTTACTCCTTTCTTAGACACCCATGTCCAGCCTGGAGCAGAGAGGCCACAAGAAAAGGCAGGGATGGAAAACAGTACGCCAAGGAATAATTTACTTAAATGAAACTACAAAAACAATAAGATGAGCAAGATATGATATATATGTAAACGCTCCAACAAATGGTATAATATTTATCAAGAATGTACCAAAAGGAACAGCATTTAAAAAACGATCTGAGTTCACGTGCATAGTTGGCAGATTATTTACATAAAAAATAGGTTGAGAAATTTTTCATGGTAAAATTAACATAACTATACATGATAAACTGCTGGATAGCCTTGGTATGAGGCCTGACAATATGAAAAAATGTTTGTAGACAAAAAAATCCAGTCTTTCAGAACTATTGTAGCCCACACCAATAGCGTGATGGTATGACTTTACGCTATTTCACTTTTTAGCTCATCCATTGGGCTATTCATTCTCGAGTATTCCATATTATGCTAATTCATTTTTGTAACTCTGCCTCAATCTCCTCTTCCCCCCTTTAAAGATTTCACCAATGAATATGTCATTGAAAAGGAGTGTGCGAAAACAATACACTGTACAGCTCCCTTCATTCTACAAGGCCCCCCCCCACACATTTATACATTTATTATATCCTTCTTCATGCTCGTTTTCTCAATGTACCGACAAAGCATATTCATTCCAAATGGCGCGGTATGAAGAAAATTTGAGAGGGTTACATATACTCTTTTGCGCACCACAAGAATTTTGAATCTGCATATTGACGACCGGTTTTGGTGCGGAAAAAAAGATTTGCGTGGTCTTAACTGCATGTGAAAGACAGGTTTAGCACGAGCTACTGATTCACGTGAAACAGGCTCTATTAGCAGGTGCCGAGTTCTCAACAGGTTTACACCATCATTGGTGATGAGGTCTTTTCCCATTAATGTGCCTCCAAGGATATCGTTTATCAGTTTATTTACACGGAAACTTATCGTTGTATTTGAGGTGCTTAATTTGCATAAGAAACGTATATCTATACTTATAATAAAGCTCAATGTGTGTGTGTGTGTGTGTTGGCGCTCTACAGGCCAGACCGTTGGACCTACAGCTACCAAATTTGGTACATGTATACCTTGTAGGTCCGGAATGTGCACCTCGGAGCCCTTTTTTCGAATTTTTAATTAGAATTTGAAATAATTTAAATTTAAGTGAAATTTTGACGTTTTTCCGCTATAACTTCCGAAAATATTATTGCACAAGCATGATTTTTACATCAATTTAAAGATAAAAAACATTAGCTTTCTAACGGTATCAGTTTTTTAAATTTATAACGTAAGCTTCTATTTTTAACGAATTTTTAAAGAAATATTTTAACCATGCTTTTATCACGTGACTGGATAAAATAAAAGAATGCCGGAAGTTCGAATAAAAAAAACTATCATCGCAAAATAAATCTGAAGAAATGAAACTTTTAGCACGTGACTGGATAAAATAAAAGAAATATAAAATGTGATATTAAAAAAAAATAATAATAAATGCAAAGCAAAGGTTTCTACAATCGTTTGGAATATCTATATCATTAATTCAATAAATCTTCTTTATTTACGGTAAACCTGATTGAATTTAGACAGGATATGCATTTAAATCCCGACTTAATGGCATATTTATGTAATCGTTTGCAATATCTGTATCATTAATTTAATACTTTTTTCCCTTTCTCGCTTTCTTTAAAAAAACATATTTAATATTTTGGCAACATCATCGAATTTTTTTTTAATATTTTGGAAGCATAACCGATGGTTCAAACTGACTGATTTATAAAATTAAAGAATATTATTAGGAAAAGGTGTACTTTTAGAACTTTTCGTCCATTATCTTAAAGAAAATATTTATTTCAGGCCAATACATGCCGGAATTACTTCAAGGCTAATGAATATGTGATTTAATTGAAAATTTTAGAACGAATTACTCACGGCGAACCAGCTGGTCGCCAAAGGCGGCTAGTGCAATAATATATACATTTCATAATGCTATACGAAGTTATGGCTAACTTATAAAGCTAAGACAGTTAAAAGACAGTGAATAATCTGGTGTAAGATTTTATATTTTATTCAAATAAAAGAGACCAAAACGACTTAGTAGATTATCGTTTAGATAGATTTGTTTCTACTTTGATATGTTCTTTTGTCACACAACAGTTATGTGTAAAACATAGGAGATTTGAATCGTGTTTTTACCTAATTTTTTTAAAGTGTTGTCCAATATATGAAAGACACGTCGGCAATACTATTGTTAACTAAATGCAACTGGTGCATGAATATAGGATTCAGAAAAACATATGGAATATTTAAAAAAGATTTTTTTTTGATAAATAATAATGTCTTTTAAAAGCAAAGTCATAATAACATAAGTTATTTTTGTTACTTAGTTGCAAAGACGTAGCAAATATAGGAGGCATCCAGTGCTTATATATCCCTATTTTTTTCCCTGCCGTTTTGTCTTATGTGAAGTCAGAAGGAGAAATAAATGCTCTTAATATGGACTTAAGAAGCTGAGGAAAGCTATGAAAATAATATTTTCTCGAAGCTTTATAAGTCTGATTCTTGGGACATTTAAATCCCTTTTGCTTTTTCCGGTAACCGTCTTAGTTTTAAGGAATTTAAAAAGTTATTAGTGGCACTTTTCTTTAGCAGTTATCATAGAGGTAAGAAGAAAATCGAATTAGAAATACTATCCATTGGTGGATTCAGACATTTTGCAGCCTTAAGCAGTGTAAGTTATGAAACCAAAATTTTAATAAAATGATCAATTTCAGTTCGTATTTCAATGTATTTCAAACTTATCAAAATGATAATGAGTTATTTTAAATTAATTATTTTTATCTAATTTTGTGGAAATGGATTATATATATATATATATATATATATATATATATATATATATTGTTATTTATGATTGCATAGCATCTTCGTGTGTACTCACTCTTATATATTTATTAATACTGTAGTAACTAAATAAATGTAATAAAACATACAAGAACCTGACTAATTATATTTGACGAAGTGATCATATTATCCTATTATAATTTATTATTCATTAAAGTTGCATTTCTTAAATTTTTATAATTTAGCAGCTAAATTAATAACACTTTTTTAATAGCCCTTACCTTATCCTAATGGCTCTAGGTGGCTGTCTATTAAAAAATTAACCTGCGGTACAACCCAGTTGCTATCAGCATGCTTCGAATTGTTAATCACTTTTCTGACATTTTGTGTCGCCTGACACAAATCGCATTTGAGCTAGGTCATATTATCCGTTTCGTAAAAAATGAAAACACAACATATTACGATCATCACATTGACTATTCTTTTAATAATATCCATAACAGTACTTAAATTAAAAGTAAAACCAAATGGAAATAGTTTACAGAACTTGGACGCATTATCTACGGACAAATGTAACATTATAAATACAGTAACTTAATAAACATTTAATAAAGTAATAAGTTACATTAACTAATGAATTTAATAAAGTTAAAGACATCTTTTTAACCACCTTGCCTACGGATCTTCCTAAACCTAATGGCTCTAGCTAATTGCCTAGTAGGAAATTTGTCTTGGCACAACTCAAATGCTATCAGCATACTTCACGCTATTAATCCCTTCTCCGACATTGTTTTATTAACGACTTGTCCGATACAAATCATGAGTGAATCAGGTCTTAGTACCCGTTTAGTAAGAAGTCAATACTAATCATATTAAGATAATTATACTGACTTAATAATGCTCACTACATTAGTTGAATCCAAAGTAAAGTTAAATGGCAATATTTTATAGAATTTAATAGCATTATCTTTTGGAAAATATAATGTGGTAAATACAGTAATTTAATAAACAAAGAAATTCTGTAATAATTCTATTAAATTATTAGGAATATTTCGAATTTTGATATTAGTTAAGGTTTTGTTGGGTTTTTGCCCTCAAAGAAGGAAAACAAGCAAATATTTTTTTTAATGTTGCGAAGCTATGAATGGGTATTCTAGAGATGTATGTTTCAGCCCCTAATTAAGATAATATAGATAGTAGTGCATATCAATACGAAGAACATTGAACAAAGATGCATTAAAATAAGAAATTTGGATACAGCTCATTTGCTGCTTTTAAAAATTTCGCAGATGGAGATAGTCCCCCAGTTGAGTTCCAAAACACACGCGAACATTCTCTTTATTATGAAGGAGAGAATTATATTCAGGTAGCCTGGCCAGTAGCCAAGTAGGAGAATGGGAAATAAAAACAGAAGTCAGCAAGATTGGCATAGTTGAGTGTAACAACCAGCGTAGTTTTATCAAAGCGTAAAAAGTTACATAATACTTCGTCAAAATTAGTCGATTTAAAATCTAACAATGATTATTTAATGTAAATTTTCGGAATATTCCTCACTTTGAGTTCAATGATGTCAACTACAAATCCATTAATTAGCTGCTATTAAATAAAAATGTTTCTTATTATGACAAAAAAAAATTTTGATTGCGATTTAACAAGGAACAATGATGGGTTTGAGTATTTACGGCCACAGACTCTGCATTTCAAATTGATCAATTTTGTTTAACATTTCAGCACATTTTTAATATATTAATAATTTATTTTAAATTAATATTTTAAATTTTTGAAAAATCATTAATAATTGAAGTAGAAGTTCGATGTTTTCTAATTAATATAATAATTATCTTAATAGCTAAGAGAATGTAATGAGACATGTTGGGATCTGACCAATTTTATTTGATAAAGTGTTATTAGTATGCCACGATTTATTAATCCATAGAATTTGTGTTTTTGCGAACTTATTTAAATGGAAACTACGAAAACAAAGTTTTAAAACCAAATATGCTTGTGAAACCTGTCAACCTAAAAGCCTTAATTGGTTGCCTAGTTGGAAATCCACTGCTCACAAGGAAGGCAATATTTTCTGATTGTTGTCAGAAACTGTTTTATAGCATAAAAACTATCTTTTTCTTTCATTCAGACTATTTCGTATTTTTCAGATACCATCAATTAAACACTATCATCGATCACAGCACTTTGATAAATTGTAAAGTCTAAGCTTGCCATTTCTGTTGTGTTGTGTGCTGTGACTTATTCTAACTGGTTGACAGTAACATCAAACCAGGTCCATGAGCCCGAACGCCTTCAAACAATGTAGCACTGTCTCAGGACTCGAAAACAGTTGGCCTTTATTGAAACCGATGCAGGCCAAAATGTGGGCAGGAGCAGCTTGAGTAGCATTGCATTTTGGACATATGGGATGAACTTTGAGGCCCGTCGCATGACGTTGTACACGAGTGTGTCCACTTCGAAATCTATCGAGAGTTGTTTGATCGCGCCTGTTGCCAACCCGAACTAAAACAGTTCCATGAAAACTTTCCGCATACCATACATGCACGGGGGCCCTCTTCCAAGAACAACAAATATCTTGCCGGACACAGGTGGAGATTTCTGAAAAAGTAAGGGAGCCTTGATGAGCAGTATCCTGATGGTTGCCAGACCATTAGCAATCGCCATTTCTGATCGTATGCATCTATCATCATGGTGGACTAAAACTTTTGCTTATAGACACATCTTCCAGCAATTATTTCAATACATTCAAACATTGTAATAGAAGTTGAGACCAAGTGGTTATGTAATAAATTGCGCCAAAGGATAGCCTCAATGCAGAGCCGGATAATAAAACAGTCAATTGCCCAAGGCCTATAGCGTGTTAGATAAGTTTAGTTATATTAACATGCTGTTTTAAAGCAAACGTTGGGCTATTTTTGGATGAACCTCACAATTCTGAACCGTGGTCAGATGACGGGGACGACACCTGACTGACATTACCTTTCCAAATTTCCACATCTCATTAGAGGGAGAACGTTTAGCCCCGACGAATTTAACTTGTCCCAGACTGGCTTACACGACGGTTCTTTGGTGGGATCGGGTATTGAACCTGAAGCCTCCGAAGTCGAGCCCTTATCACCAGGCCATAGCTGCTTTCTGGATACTCTGGGTAAATTAACTCTTGTATTGGCAAATAGCTGTAGATCGCCCATGAGAGCCAGTAAAAACACAGGCTGTTTCTGAACAATTGTGCCAAATAATTGGTGAATGAAGAACTTTCATATATATAAATAATAAAAATTATTAAAATAATGGAAAACCAAGTATCTTTTAAATTTCAGAGATTTTTAAGATTTTTTAAAATATGTTCAAAAATTCACTAGCAAATCAGTGTAGCTTGATTTTTTTTTTGTAGTTATTTACTGACTCGCTATCCAACAGACTTGGAATTTTTTTTATTAGAAGCTTTAGACTTGCCAAAAAATTTGTAATTTTTTTAAACATATTGCATAAAATTATTTTCTTATTCACGAGATCTAATAATCTATTTTGATGGTAAATCATAAATAATGTCTTGTTATCTCAGTTTGTTATAATATTACCCTTTATATATCTGTATAAGCCATTAAAACTTTCTCATGTTATTTATATTTGATAAGAAACACTAAAAAAATTATGACTTGAAAACTGGAAAAAGGAAATAAACTTTTTAAGTTGCATGGCCTGAAAGGCTCTACAAGCTTTATTTAACCTTGTATCAGAGACAGATTTATGCATTATACAGCCTCAAGTAGTGGCTAAATGAGGCTACGCATTTAATGGATTGGCGGCTTTCGTTCCACAATTCAATATATTTCTTATTTAATCAATATGTTAAAGGCTTATTTTAGACTTATTTTCATGATTTATTTATTTACTTATTATGATTTATAACTGTTCGACAATATTCAAGACTATTTAAGCAGATACTCGGTGTCTATAAATACTGTAATGATTGACTGCACGTAATGAAACAGATAGGGCGCTGACCGTTTATATTTGAGAGACTTTTAATATTATCCTATCATCCTTTAATATTTAATATATCCTGATATATTGGGTTGTTCGGAAAGTCATTTCGTATTTTTTTGTCAAAATGAAAAGAAATTTTCGTTTAATGAATAAATTATTTATTAAATTATAAAATTGCCATTCTGGTCTAATACCTTTTGCCATATTTTTGGTAGTAACATGATTACACGCTCATAAAAGTTTTGGTCTTTGCT
>JAPMOQ010000852.1:5321755-5339373 GCA_026543055.1 Argiope trifasciata | reverse complement strand
ATTCCAATTAAGTATTTATTGTAAACTTTTAATGGAATGACTATATTCACGCTGAATAAGATTGCACTTACTGTATAAATAGCTTCTCCACAGATAGGACTAACAGAGATTCCAAGAACAAAAAATGAACTTATTATTTTCTAAAAAAAAAGGAAAAAAATACATAAAGATTTTCATATTTTACTTTTTGTATGCAGTGAAATACATGAATGATGCTGTCAAACATACATATTCTCCATACATGCATGCGATAAATCTGATTTTCTTTTCTACCAAGTTGTTTAGTGTTTACACAAAATCTGCTTAGTTATTTTGATTCTTTCAATACCTGTTCTGTAATGTTATATTACATATATATATATATATATATATATATATATATGTTTTTGATTTTCAATTAGTCTAGTCTGAATTGGTTTACAACGAACTCCTGTAGAAGGTCAAATGAACAAAAATTCTATTTTACTTTTCCTGGGAATGGGAGATTTCTGTTATTTTCGCTTCACACATGCTAATTCCAGATTCGTTGTGAGGTACTAGTAGTGCGTACTACGTAGTACCGACCGCGAAAGCATATAAGAACATTGAATTATCTTCTACCCCAAGTGTGAAGAACAGAGAGTGGAAGAATGTGGGGAAGTGAAGCAAAGAAACGGGCTGAAGGATGAGGAAATCCCCGAAGGCCTACGAACATAGAAGGGCGCCCGGAGTCAGAATGATGGTTCATTTAGAACTTATTTGCTCTATATAATTAAATGTATTACATAGAAAATATTATTTAATTAAGAGAATTTTAATAAACGATGTACATGTATATTGTTTAGTCATTGACAGGGATAGATTAAAGCATCAAAGCTTCCAAGGTGATATTCCGTATCTTTAGGAAATGCCATTCTTAGAGAGAGTAGTACTAGCTGGTATTGTAGTGATATCAAAACAAACTGGTTTTTGAAAGTTGGACTTCATCTTTTTTTTCCATTGCTCTATAATCTTTCACATTCTCTTGATATTTTTCGTTCTTTATATGACCTTGAATTACATTCATACAGGATACACTCATACAAAATAACGAGTAAATAATGAGTACTCTAAATAATTATAATCTTATAAAAACTGTTTAGGCTATTTTACTTCCTTTTTGTAGATAATTTGATTGAAAGTTATTTTTATTTTATTAAGATATGCAAAAAGATATGAATTTTTTTTACTTACTCTGTTCCGTCCAGTTTTTTCTGTTATTTGAGAAAAGATAACAATACAGGTAGTTGCCAATAAAATGCCAAACCCAATACCTTCAATGATTTGAATGCCATATGATAATAAAATAAAGGGAAGAGCATCAGTAATTCTTGATAGTGCACTATATGTAAAAGTACAGATAGTTGTTAATAATTCATTTGCCTAATTTTAACAAATAATGAAACTAATTAGCAGTTTTTATTATGATAATAAATAACGGCTGTCAGTTCAGCATTCCTGTCAGAAACAATCAATAATCCATTGTTTGAATCGTAACGTCATGAGTTTTCAACTGGATTACGTTATTTTATTCATTAATATTAGACAAAATTCAGCGAAAAATTATCTCGCTTATTTCCATTTCCATCAAATGTATTGCTGTGTTGTGACTTATGGCACTTTTCTAGCTCGCTGACATTTAAATCGAGTAATTACCCCTTATTTTTTCAGTAGCGCCAACTAAGGCTAAGAGTACGACTTAGCTCCGTCATGTTTCACATTCGCTTGTACAACTCCTTTTTACAGGGAGGCACATTCACACACCTCACAGATGGAACATAGAAGAACAACCTTGCCAGAACCTGAGACTATAACCCAGGATCACGGGGAAGACGAGCTACCTCTATGCCAGGACGCCGGCAAATGTAATGTTAGATGTGTTAAGCGAACATTCATTTCCTATGATAAATTTATTCATCTCAAACAAATAAATGTCAAGATGCTTACATCTTATTCAATTGATTTAAAGAATCACCATAACGAGCACATGGTTAACAAATTATTTACTGCAATACGCTCCTTCCTTTTATTGTTAGTAAATAGCTCCCATCTTTCATTTTTATTTTTAAACAACAACTGCACAAATAAAGAATAATTATTAAATATTTATTATAGTAATATGGGGTTTTAATGAGTGCATTTTTAAATATCTAATAAACAGTCTTCCATCTGAATCTTTTCATACTCCTTGAAACCCGTGCATCATATCGGTCTGATCGGCATTTAGAAGTGATTCATAATTATGTTTGTCATATTTTTAGAGCGTCTGACGAATTAATTCCTTTGCTTTATTGTAATACTGAATTGTATCAAAGATGGACTTTATAGTCAGACAGACCTTATAATATAAATAGACCTGAAGCCCATTAAATCCATAGTTCAAAATTTCCTCCCAGGGATGGCTTGTTCGGAAGTTTGGAGAGAGAATCTTAGCTTAGGTGTCGCCTTCCATGATTTTGTATATACAACGCGACAGCATAAAAAATCACCAAATAGATCCAGAGGTATCAAAATGAAACGTTGATTTAGCTAACTAATTCAATACATGGTAAAAAATAAAGGTACATTATACAAACAAATTGCTAAAAAATATTTCTAAAACTACAAATAGAATGAAACTGCTAATAATTTAATGAAATATATTTTTCTGACATCTAATCTTAAAACTCTTCCTTGTGTCTAATATTCATATTAAAAATTTCTTAAGGTATTTACTTAAATTAAGTTTATCTTAATTTATCTCTAGGGAAATTTTCTTCAAAAAACTTACTTAGTTTCATGAAATAAATTTCTTAATTATAAAACTTAACAAGTTTAAGAATAATATTTCATTTTCTGCTAGCGATTCACAGACATTAATAACCATAAAAATAAATATTGTCTAGGGAAATTTTGCTGTCTCAGTAGATGATGCATTGCTACTAACTCTTGAAAAAGAGAATAAAATATTCTGGAAAATTTGTATTAATTTTTCGCAGCGATAGTATGCATAAATATAAGAAAATAGTTAAGAGAAAATTAATGTAAAATTATGAAGAAAATTGGTTTTAAACCTTAACTTCAATAACATATAGATTTCCATTTATTTTAAAGACGAAAGAAATATGTTCAATACAAAAATATATTTAAAAAATTAATCGGGTTCTTAGAAATATTTTATCTAATTTATTTACATCAATTTTTACATACTCACCCAAATAAAAGTTTACAAGCTCCAGTAATGAAAATACCCAAAGATATGGCTAAATTACAGTTGATTGAACCTATCTGAAAGAAAAAAGTTATTCTTGCTTATATGATTAACTTAAAAGAAATAATCTTGGACATTCACTTGAAAGTGATTCAAATATTATGCTTAATTATTCAGCACTTCATTTAAGAATTATTTTTCCTTTTTAGTTCGAAGGAATAAACGATTATTAATTTATAAAAATGCATTTAGGAAATTTGAAAGACTCCTGAAAGATTTAATAAATGAATAATAAATAATTGGGTCAATTAAAAAATCTTAAGAATTCACTATTTAAAAATTTCAACCCAACTGTAGAACTCGCTAACTACAACAAAAAAAAATACTGCATAAAAATACTTTAATTGATTGATATATATCCAAAATGTCAATTAAAACAGTTTAATAATGAACACAAAATACAGGAAATATGTAGAATTATTTTCAGTTGAATCTGCGTAGCATAGAGTTATTTTAATAAAATTACAGCAACAAAGTTATATCTCATTTATTTCTTTGACCTCCCCTAGAGTTTTCTATTCTTGCCTTCCTTATTAGTTGATAAAATCTTTAATAGTTGTCAACAAAAACGAAATGAATCAGAAAACAGGACAGCAAAATTATCCTATTGTTGATTATATGCCTAGCAGATTGACCCCGCAAGAAAAAAGAAATTCTAAAGGTGCAATATTTATACCCACTTGCTAGTATTTAGTGGGAACAAAATTTATCAATATATAATCTGTACCAACTATAAAGAAATGTTAATTTAATAAATATTGTGCCTAATCTACTTATAACTAATTTGTTAACAAATATATTTAAAATTCTTATATAGAAAATCGTGTCTGCTTAATAGCACGAGTTGAAATAATTTTAGATATATGATAAAGAATTTCTCACCAACAGACAAGCTACAGGATAAAATAAGAGTGCTACCAAATAATGAACTGACATGGCTGGGCCGTATATGTACGTTGCAACTCTATGACTCTTTGCCTGAAAAGGATATCAAAATCAGAATTATTGATAGCGAAATTGGAAAGACATGTAACAAAATTATTTTAATCAGAGCATTTGTTACATATTTTATTTTGCATTATGATCACGTATTACTGAGATCACCTTTGAGAAATAAAATTACATAGGTCAGGTAATAGTTATCAGCACTTAACGAAATTATTTCATGGTGAACGCAACAAAGATAATTAACCAACTCATTAGTCATTATTGATAAACAGTAGTGAAGAATAACTATAATTTTTATTAATAAAAAAATTATTTTCTCCACTTTTAGTACTAATGATCTAAAACATGTTTCGAAAACAGTATATGAGAATTCCTTTCATTTCGGAAACAAAGAAATCTTGTCTCTATCGAGTACATATTACTCAGATAATTAAGTATTTACAACTTCAACAGTAAGATCGGCAAACGCTCGTTTGGTATTATTTCCGGGTTGTTGACAGTAAACATTGAAGCAAAAAGAAGCGCATATTTGGAAACAGAACAACAACAAAAAGTGTCTCATCGAATCTAACTTTAGAGTTAATTATACTCCTTAACACTGCAATGATGACTCGGGTTTTTTTCTGTAATGAAATCCTCATTCCCTACTCTCATGGAAAACCGTTTCCATATAGAATGGTTTCACTTTACATACCATCATATACGAGAAATTAAAATATTCACTGCATTTTTAAAAAGAATACATTAAATTGCACCAGGCTTTCAATTTCTTATGTTCGAATAATTTCACACTTTTGAATTAGTAAATTAAAGGTTCATCCATATTCATTTCTGAAAATTTTATTTCTTTTGTAATTAGAATTTATTAAGAATTATTTCATTTTATTAATTCGATAAAAAGAATAAATATCCCCAAATAACTATTCGATAACACCAAATTAATTTCAACTTAAATACTTTCCTTTTATTAAGTACGTCACAAACATTAATATTTTAATCAAAATTAACACATGACAGCATTGTTTTGTTTTGAAAGAATTGAATCGTGTGTTTTTTTCAAGTTGCCAAAATTGCAGATATATATTTTATTCATGCAGAGTAAACACTCTAATCATTCTCAGCAGCGAAGTTCTAAACTTTCAAATAGGTATATACTTCCAATTGGAATATTATTTATTTTGTTTTATATTTTATGACCTTTGTATCAATAAATGCAATGCTAACAAAACTTACATTTTCCTCCGGCTCCCCATTCTTACCGTCATATTTACCAAAATGCTTTTGGCAGACCAATTTTTTATCAAAAAGTTTTCATTCTTCTGTGAATAAATCTGGCTGAATTAAGAATCTTTAAATATCACATTAAAATAATCTTTTAATATCACATTTCCAAGACCACTTTCAGAAAATTTGCATATAAACGGTCGGCTCTTGTTCAAGACGGTTATTGATTTACTTAAGATAATAAAATTTAAAGCTTCATGTAAAAACTTGTTTAGAATTTTAGAATATTTCTATGAATATGATTCATAAAGATCACGATATTGCATACAAATTTAGACTTAGTAGTTTTTTCAGCGGTATATTTATCGACTCAATCAATAAAAAATATAATTCATTCTGTAAATTAAAACATTTGTCCAATTGGAAGTATATGACATCTCTGCACAGTTTAGAAATCAATTACTGAATCACAATTAAAGTGGACTCCTGTATATTTTTGAATCTTATAATTATTAAACTAATTATTTTTCAGTAGTTTTAAAATTATCTTAATTTGTTAAAACAAACACTTTTTGTCTTAATTTTATCACCGAATTAATTTTATTCAACATTTTTAAAGCCAAAGTACTTCCCCATTAATTGAAATAAGCTTTTTTTTTTTTTTAGTTATAAGCCTGGCGGCTGGAAGTTTGATTATATGATTAAATAGAAGTAGTGTTTCTACTTTTCTACTTTAAATGTAGCTCTTAAAGTTTATTCTTCACTTTACAAATAAAATTTACGCATTACTGATATTCTATTGAATTATACTGTTAGCAGCAAGTTAGTTTCGTTTTAACTTTAAAAAAATGCAAAACGTTCTTGATTTCAATTATTCTCAAGCCTAGGAAAAAAAAATCTTAAATTCAGATAATCTAAGATTAATCTGACAAAATTTTATCATTGTTTACATTCAGTTAACTGATATGTAAATCCCTGAATCCTATCATGTCAAATAATGCTTCTAGTTTAGAAAAATATCTAGAAGAATGAACATTCAAGTTATCGTATCCTGGCAGATACTACTGATTAGAAAAGCACATGTTCGGGACATCTCGCTTTGTTTGTATTAAAGATTAAGAGATCTGTTCAACTGTTCGTGCTAGCAGCTGTTAAAACGGTAGATAAAAGAAGATATTTTGCAAGAGCATTTTGATTTACAAATAGAAAAAGTGTAGACACAGCAAAACTATAGCAGCCTAATTCCATTGTATTTCATTAATCCATAACAAAAATGAATAAATTCTTTTTTAGAAAAAGATTTTAAAAAAGATAGTATAATTTATCCTGAAACTCAACAGACTCGAAAATATTATTTAAAAAAATCATTTAACAAACAATAAAATTTATTAAGCAAATTAAAAAAAATTCCCTGAACAATGAGGGATTCAAACGTTATAAATTTTAAAAATTAAATAAGAACAGGCAGAAAGACATGAAGAAACAACCAGAACGTATTTTGCCATTGGCTGATTCGTCTACATTGGCCCCAAAAATATCAATATACTATTTATAATAAAGTTGCGAAAGAGAACTCTTCAGCAGTTAACTTTTTTAAAATTCAATCTAGTAAAACTTTTTTTTATAACTGAACTATTCCTTTACAGAAATGACACACGCACAAAAACTCATTTAATTTAAATACAACAATTGTTTTTCAATCCTTTGGAAATAAGTAAAATCAGAACTGCCCTCTGATCATTTTCTGCTGTATTAGAATCTCTTTCTTTAGTAAACTTCATTAAGAATCACTTTTCGCTACTAAATTATTATGATCATATTCTACATTAAAAATGATGGTAAAAAGAATTCAGTTTTACTTTACTTTTTTCAATTTTTTTAACTAATCTTTTTATTATTAAGTCAAGTGAATCTATTTTTCAAATAAGCTAAATAAAATCCGAGATGTTTCGGAACATTTAAATAAAATTCTATTTAAATCTGGGACGCATTTTTAATTAATTATGTTTGGATAATTCTGATAAAAAAACTATGAATATGATTGCAGCCTTGAAAAATTTATATATTTGGTTGACATCTTCCCAATACATTGACAGTCATATCGTATAAAATACAATCTTTATACAGAACTAGGGGGTTATCGCTGATATTGCAAGAGTTTGAACTACGGAAGTAATTACCTTGGATTGATTTAATACGAAATCTGTCATATCTGAGTCTGGTTCATGTGAAATCTGATGTCGTAAATTAAATATTGGTATTGAAATTTGGGAAGTAAGATACAATCTAAAATGTTATCGTCTCGGAACATTATGAGGCCTGTTCGATATAATCTTCATGAAGTACAGACTGAAATCGTAATTGAAAATATTTACTCAATCACTTAATAACTTTCGATACAAATTAATTTTCAAATGAAACAACAGATTCTTTATATGGATAAAACGTCTAGCAATACAATTAAATGTCTGCAGCATAAACAATGCGATGATGAAAAAGTTATTTGACAAAATTTAATCCATTTTGTTTTCAGAAGTTATTTATATCGACTTTATTACAAAAATTTAGCAAGCCTTGAAAAAGTATGGGCAAAAAGAATTTGTTGAATATTTAAAAGAAGTAACCCAAAACTTTTGTCACATAACTTCAAAATTCACACTTGCAATTGGTGAAAAATAATATCTAAGATTTTTTTAAAATCCACAAAGGAACTGGTCAAGAAGTGGTTGATGCTTTAAATAACCAATGAATTCTCCAGATCTCGAAATATAATATTTGATAATACGTGTTTGGTATTTTATGGAAGTTCCTACAAGCTTTGATTGCTTAGTAAAAAATAAATCAATAAAACCTAATATTTTTAATTAAATTTTTTTTTCATATGCGAGCTGGTTGTCAATCACTGAATTTAACTGAAAAACATTTCTTTACTACTAGGATTAAGAATTTTTATACACTTTAAAAAATTTTTGACGTTTCCCATATGGTTTTTATAGATGAAAATGTTAATACGAAATTCTGAAAATGTTGGAATTCTGTACATTTGAAGGGACGCAGAAATTTATAGAGGTATTCAAAAACTTTTTTCCAACATCTTTCAATTCTTTTTCTTTTTATTTATTAGAAAAAATTGTCCAGAAAAGTATTTTGATTCGAAATATTTCCAAGGAAATCATTGACACTCTTTTAATCAATTTTTTTTTTCTTTCTATAATCGATAATAGCGATTTCTTTTTTATAATTTTCAAAATTTTCTTACACTACAAGCTTTATCGAAGCAAAAATAATTAATATTGAAAAAATAATTTCGACTAAAAAGAAATAGCGAGAAAAAAAAATGAAGAATCCTTGAATTTTTTTTTAAAGAAAATAATAGCGATTATTTATCTTCTGTAAAATCGACTTCACAGAACAAAGTTATTAAAAATAGAGGATAAAGATATAAAGAATTAAAGGATGAGTAATATATATAAGTTTTGATAAATAAAGATGCAAAAAAAAATATTTCTTTAATTTACAATATATCATAAACTGTTTACTGGATAATATAAACATCAGGAAGAATTAATGTTCTACTTAAAACTTATGCTGTCAACAGTTGCTTTAAAAGCAATGATGCGTGCTTTTCAAATATTGATTTTTGGTGAATCGATTTTTATCCGAAGACAATAAAAGCCTTTTCTGTTTTTTAAAGAAAGAACGAATGATCAATTTTGTTGAGGAAAAATCCATGTAAATGTGAAAAGAGGAAAAGGAAGGTATGATCGTTTACGCTACACCACCTGTTGTAACACAAAATAGCAACAAGAACGCAGAACACGAAACATGTATTAATGTCATTTAAAGAAACTGTGTTGAAATTAAGAAAAATATGCTGAATTAACTTTGCTTGCATATAAAAAATGAAATGAAAATAAAATATTACTAAATCATTTTGAAGCTATTGGTATAACATATATTGACATAAATAAATTATTTATAACTTAAATAAATTTTGTTTTTAATTAGAGAAGAACATGCTTCCTTATTTTTGGATGGTTGTAAAAAAACACTGAGAAGAAAGTAAGATGTTTCTATATAAAATTAATTTACAAAAAAATGTATTATTACTTAAATGAGTTTTGTTATATTGCACTATTTATTAAATACATCTATCATAAAAAAAGTGGAAAAATGACATTATGTAAAAGAGGTATTATTTTGTACAAATTGATGTAAATAAAGAGCTGTTCGTTTTATTGGTTATATTAATCCAGTAAATTAGAAGTCTTTCTTTTAATCAACGAAACAAACAAAAACACGAAATGAATAATAGTATGAACCATTTATTTTATAGTTATAACCCTTTTTATAACCATTTATTCAGTAAGACATCATTTATATTTGTTACAAGCAAAAATAATTGCGAACATCATATCAATATAAAACATGCAGTAGAATTCATTCTAAAAAAATTTAAGTTCATTTTATTTATGGACGTTCGATGGGATTTTTACTTAGTTTATTGTACATTATTATTTTCTTTTATTCGATGAAATTTAGATTATTCTAGTTGAAAATATTGGACAGCTGTTTTAATATCTTAAATGGTATAAACATTAATCCATGCAGCTGTCAAATTGTTTAGCAGTTAGGGATTAAAAAATATAACATTTAGTTACATTAATTCATTTCTAATCTATTAGTTTCAAGTTTGAATCAATGTAATTTTTATAATAATTGATACATCTGCCACCGAATGATTAAACAATAATGTATCATTAATGGACATCGCTTGAATAAACTAATATTTCATTTTCTTTGCTATTTTTCCCGGCAAAAGTTTATTCTATTGAGATTTTGAACGCCTGAATCCTGTTTATACATATGACGATATTTTAAGCAATTATTTTTAATCATTTGTTAGGTTTCTCCGAATATTTATTGTTGTGAAAACGGTTTAACTTACAGAAATAAGTATATAATTTTCTCTGATGCTTCTCAAAAATTCATTTTCTCTATATTTACAATAAAATCTCAGCTTCAGAGAAATTTTAGTTTTTTCTCTTTCTTCAGAGAAGGAACAATCATTATTCATTCGATTACTTTCTTGAGTTTAGTAAAGACTTAGCTTCTTATGCAGACTGGAGAATGGAATTATATGATTATCCAATATTACCCATAGTGTGTTTTTCGAAAGTAATGACTTTTTCCTTAAAAAAATTATTGCAGAAAATGCTTACAATTATCCAGTGAAGTCAATTATTTGGAGCATTATAAAAACTCGATAATTTTCTAGATTTCAATTAGTGATGGTCGAATTGCTTGGCTGTCAAATGGTAATATACATAAAAGTTACAGAACATTAATTAGAATGCTGCCAAGAAGTCGTAAAACATTATTCCAAGATGTCAATAATTTTCATGAATTTTAAAACAAATTTGAAGGATGGCTGAATTTATTAATAATAATAAACCACGAATCATTCGTTTAAATTTGTCTTTAATTACCAAGCTGTTCCCCACTTTTAACGTCGTGACATTTTTTCCGTTTCAAAAGTTCCACTTTATTTTTCTTTTTATCTGTTTAAAAAAAAAAAAAACACGAATGGCCTTGTAACTGTATATCGGGATTAGATGACAAGGACAACCCCTAAGAGTTGATAGCTATTCTGACAACTTACTAGCATGTAGTCATTTGAGCTGTATTACTTTCTCATGTACGAAGAATGTATAAAGAAAGAGTTGCAATTGGTGAAAAATTCGACCTCGAGATTTTGATGAATTTCCACTCATATCTTCTCAAATACGAAAAAGTGTGAATATGATGAGTACTCATTGTATAAAAACATTGATATCTCTATAATAATAAGCAAAATATTTTTGAACTGAATAAAACTGGAATTTATTGAATGAAATTGAAATTATAGACCCATATCAAATTTTGGACCCTTTCATTCTAGGGAAAGAAGTCTAAAACATTTATTCGGTTATAAAACATGCCATCTAATCAATTTCCACTTTCAAATCTTTTGAAATACGAAAAAGTATGAACATGATGCGTGTAATGAGTACTCAATATTATGAACATGATGCCTCTATAATAGAACTAAAAATATTTATGAGCCAAATAAAATTGGAAGTTGGATGGAATGAAATTTGATATGCGGTCTGCCCTTTAAAATTATAGATCCGTATTAAATTTTCTATCCTTTCATTCAAGGGGAAAAAATGTAAAATATTTATTCGATTATAAAACATGTCATTTGAAAAATTTCCACTTTCAGACCTTGAGACCTACAGAATATAGATCCATATAAATAGCATTCCCTTAACATTGAAGTTATAAATTCGTATTAAATTTTGGACCCTTTCATTCAATGGGAAGAAGCATAACATACGTATTCGGTTTCGAAACATGTAAATTTATCATATTATTTAATTATATGAGAGAGCGGGATGAAGATCTTGCCCAATGGATAAATTTTGGACATCAAAAGCCCACACAAACGAAGAATTTTCAGTAGAGCCAATATGAAATCTCAATAAAAAAAATCTGAAACTATGGTATTCATTTTTTTAAATTCAATTCAAAACGTAAAATGCTTACTATCTTATTTTATGCGATATTTGCACCAGTTAATACTGATCCACACATGCTTCAGAGAGTTTTGTTAGAACAAGTAATAAGAATGCGAAAGAACAAATAATAAGTCACGTCGCAGCTAGAACATCTCCTTTATTTCACTGTCTGAAACAACAAGGAAAGCCACAAAAAGATTCTTTGACCAATTTTCAAGGGGGAGAGGCTATTATACTATGACCTTTATTCAGCAAAAATTAAAAGGGCCGTGGTGGCCTGGTGGTAAGATCTCGGCTTTGGAAGCGAAGGGTTTCAGGTTCGAGACTCGATTCCACCGAAGATCCGTCGTGTGAGGGGGTCTCTTGTACGTTAAATCTGTCAGGCCAAACATCCTCCCACTGGTGTGGTGTGGTGTGAAGAGGGGGTGCCAGTTCAGGTATCCTCCTCGTCATCTGACCGTGGTTCAAAATTACGAGGTCCGTCCCCAAATAGCCCTCGTGTTGCTTTAAATGGGACGTTAATATAACTAAACCAAACCAAATCAGCAAATAATAAATTACTCGTTTATCTTCATGTTCGTTGATTCGGGCGGAATCAAAGAGCGTTGGAAATTTGAAGGAAAGACTTCAGCTAAAAATTCATTGAAATTATATTGAGCATTATTCTTTTATTTGAACAATCTGATTTGACACTAAAACGGGAGAAAGACATTTATTACAGAAACAAAATACTTTGTATACATTTTAACTTGAATATTTTGTATTTAAATTTTTTGATGAGTAAAAATTAAATTTCTTTCTATTTAAAATTGCTTGATTTTTAAATAAATAACAATTTTTTTGGCGACTAGTAAAAGTTACTTTTTAAAAATTGCTCCCCGTTATAATCTGGTTACCATTATTTTCTGAAACTAAGATTATTACGAATAAGTACAGACGCGCATCTGAAAAAGTCAAACATGGTCTTTCTAATAAACCTAAAATTCGTCATCTCAAGCTATTAATTAGAAATGACTTTTGTGCAGGGGCAAAAGTAAAATCTTTGAAAATTTTAATAATTAAAAAAAGTAAAGAAATTTGAAAGTTCCCGAATAGAAAACTAGAGCAACAATTCCTGGTAATTATTGTTTTCGAATTTTAAGATTATTATAAAATGAGAAGTTTTCTGTTCTAATTGTTTAAATTTTACCTTTTTTTTTCAAATTTTTATTGGTGTAATCCTTTTTTGAAGTTGATCAAAAATTTATTTTTTCATCTTCTACTAATTGAATTTAACCGTTATAAAACGGTGGATTGTTTTAATAAAGTATGAACAGTTTGTTTAAAATATATAACAAAGAAAACTTCGCTCAGTGATGCTATTTTAGAAAAAAAATATTAGTAGATATTTAAAGGCTAGTAAAGTTTAATAATGGGAATTAATTTACAGTTTTGTTAAATCAACTTTCTGTGTAGAAATTAGGTATATTTTGGGACGTATTTCATGTTCTTGAGCTCTAATCCAACAACAAAAATTGCACCTATTTTTCATATTTTCGTCTCATACCAGTATAGAGATACTGAACCCTCTTGGTGGATTTAACGAGTATTATATCCACCTGCAAAGTGTACCCTAAATCAAATAAAACATCATATCTAACATCCATTAAATACAAGAAGCCACCTCTAAGGTACAGATATCTCTTCAGTAATGGCGAAAAAAATAGTTTTAATTTCATGTAAAAAAAGTATTTTTTTTCTATATTCCTTCTGTGGAAATTTTTTTTAATTTTTTAATTTTCTATCATTTTAAATAAACCCTTTCAGTTATCAGAAAACAAATAATATTATTATATGGTTACAATATTTAAACATCATAACAAACTAAAACACCACCACAGTTTTTATCACTAGTTACGATCATCTTTGTGAAAATCATACTGTCCATGAAATTACAATACTTTATGAAGTATTGAGCATAACATGCACTTCATAATGCATTATAAAGTAACGTTATAATGCATTATCCATTATACAACTCTGTGGAAAAAACGAGCTAAGCGTTATCTGATCACTGATTAGCTCTGTATTTTGATATCATAGGAAAAGATTGTTTTAATATATTCAAAATTCGGCATTACTTTATATTAATTACAAAATAAGATTGCATTTGTATGAGTATATGCAAAAGGCTTATGCAAAGGCTTTGTTTTCAACATTTCTTTGTCATGTATGTTCACAAGGGAATGTTTTCTAATTTTGTATCATTTTCTAATGTTTTGTAACATAGAAGTAATTTTAATAATTAAAAAAAATAATGGAATGTCTTTTGTTTATTTATCTTCAGCGTACTGAGCTTTTTAAGAAATACATAGAAGAAACAACGGCATAAAGAATTGTGGATCAGTCCATTTTAAGAAACTGATTTCTCAGCTTTTTCTTTCTTTTCACCACATCATACCCTCACCTGGAAACCATTTCCGGTCAGTTAAATGGGTAAACGCGGGAAAATTTGTTCAAAAGAGAGGGAGAGAGAGAAAGAAAGGGTAGGGGAAGCGATGTTACATGAAAAAACCTCAGTTACAATACAGACTACAATGCAGAATATGTTTGATGAAAAACAATGAGTTCATGGGATGTAGTTTGTTTGATGATAGGACATGAAAGGAATTTTCGTGAAAACTTGACATAATTGAATTAGGGTGTGATTAAATAAGTTATTTTGAGCCTGGATCTAGGGATAGGATGTCTTCCTTATCCTTGAAGACTTGCTCTAGGTTTAATCTTAGACGAGACAAGACAATTTTTTTGAAAATTGAATCCCCAATTTTTTCTATTAACATGATTAAACGGTGTTTTTTTTTTTTTTTTTTTTACTACTCAAGTTCATATTAACATGCAATATCTGAAAACAAGAACAAAATTGTATACATTTTTTCTTTAGCTTTTTCATTCAAGATATAAAACATATATTCATTAGCATTGTTCTTTTTAATTTATTATTTGAGGCCTTCAATGTTTGTTTTTGCTTGCTCAACCCGAGGATTACTAGTTATTATAACAGCAATCGGGCTATTCCTCTAATTAAAGATCATAATCCAAATAATTTTGACAGTTCAATTTTGATAATTGTTTATGATGCAGTCTGAACTAGTTTTGGATATTACCCAACTAAATTTGACTGTCTTATCTTAAAATGATTTAAATAAAATTTTTATAAGTTGTTGCAAAACAAATATCCTCTCTGGAAAGATAATAACATATTAGTTACGTTTTTAATATGTTGACTGCCAACGACGAGATAACTCGTAGATAAGCGTTAACCTACTCTAGCGATCTTTTTTAGGACCAAACCATCTATATTATTTGATGACACCTTCTCTTCTACAGTTAAAAGATAGCAAAGAAGGGGTCATCTAATTTGAGAGATGGTGCTGATATCAGGAGAGAGTAGTGGTAGTGAACGTGTTGACATCAACTTAATGATTGTTAATCTTTTGCTAAAATATTCAATGAATTATTTCTGAATGTGAAAATCTTTAATACTTTCTTTAAAAAATGTTTTCATAATCCACCTTTCTGTGGTTGCAAGTTATTTATTTCAAATCCCAAATTATTTAATATTATTGAAGACAATTATTTTAAACCGGCTTCACAGAAAAATCCGAATGACCGAACTGCCAAGACAGCAACGCTGGTGGAAACTATGGTTGCGTTCTAAGGGTCATCATCGGTCGCGAAACACCCCTTCTAATGGGAAGTATGTCGTGGGAGGTAGGAGGAGGTAGCCAACCCTCACCATTCCACCAAGGTGACGAGAACCAAATGCCACACCGGGAGCTTCTCATCCAAATATCTGTGATACCCCTGGTGGGAGTGAATACAAGATTATTTGTCCAAACTAGGCGAGAGTCCAACTCATACTTCGAGTTACAATTCATATTTGTGTATTGTACAAACAAAAAATGAAGGGGAAAAAAATTAGAATTTTAAATCTATTTGAGAAGCAAATATTAATGTAAATATTTGTTATATTACAATAGTGGTATCTTTTTCAAATAAAAGAGATTTTCTTATTTCTTATAAGAAGTGCTACACATATACGCAATGTCTTAATTATTTTGAGTTTTTTAGAACTATTTGTTCAAACTGTTAAATGCAGAACTTAATACTGTTGTATGTTGAATACATGCGATATTAAATAAACGAATAAAGAATTGTGCATACTGAAAACTTTATTCGCAATGTATTTTATTTTCGCATGCAAATAACAAGTTAAAAGAAAATTTAAAATGACTATCTTTCAATTTTTGTTTGTTTGTTTTTATTTTTATGCGAAACATTATTTTGATTTTTATATTATATAACAAAATGAAATTTGAAAAACTATACAGAATGAAATTTTCACTGAAGCCTTGGAAAAGAACCCCTTATCATATGAAGATTTTTAAATGAATACATACACGAAAAAAAAAATTATAAGTAAATATTTTGAAAAAATATTTTTATGAATATCTTTTCAAGCAATTTTTGTTATTTATCATAATTTCTTTTAACTGTTTTCGTTTCTATTTTGAAGTGTATAAATATTCAAGTATTTTTCTTTTGCTTTCTGTTTCGAATAAAGATATGATCTGTTTACCACTGATATTACAAGCAAAATATGAATGAAAGGATATCAATGTATTTACTCTCTCATATAAGAAATGGTTGAAAAAACCAAAACAAAAAAAATTGATCCAGCAATTTTTTATCTCCGCGTTCCAAATCTATCATTGTTGGAGAAAAAACTTTTGTTTCACTGTCTATGAGCAATTCAGCTAAAAAAAAAAAGCTAGACAAATGAAATTTGGTATACGGCATTGATACGATAAGCACAAATCTGTTTTAAATTTCGTATCCAATAAGTGAAAGGAAACATGGCCAAAATACACACTCGGTTCAAGACAAAAAGCATTGTGTCAGAGTTTTTACTAAAAACATACTATGTAAATATGCGAATAAGTCGAGAGAAGAAACCTTCCTCAGGATTCCTCCTTCACGAGCTTCAATTTCAGCTTTTAAATTAGTATCTTCAGAATAAGGTCAATGCATATTGAGATGATTTCTAATGCAACATGCCATATTGTTTTTTAATTCATTCAAAATCGTACAATAAGGACCAGGATATGACGTCATAGCTTAGCTTAACACACGCGCACTTTAATTGTGTATAGCGTGTGCTGTTACAGTAACAAAAATTGTAACAGAACGTCAATTGTTTCCATTGTTGTTGCTTTCGCAGTGCTTGGAACCAAGCTTGTACCGAAATTTTCTAGAAAAAGAGGTGATTTGTATAGAGGTACGATTTCCCCGACAGAATTACCAAAACTGCTTACATCTCCAAATTATATGCTAATTTTTGGTTAATTCCTCTCCCATCGCAACTGATTTTATTTTCTTCTTCCTTTCCAGAAATCTACGTTTCAGCAATATTTTCGTAGCAAATTTAATATATTTTATAATTGTAAACCAAACTTTAGTCAAAATGTAGAGTTCTTGAAAAATAATATTTTAATGGATTATATTCATGAAAAATGCTGCACACTACATATAAAATATACTACTTCAAATATTTAGGTGGCATTGTACATATTTTC
>JAPMOQ010000852.1:5307781-5321355 GCA_026543055.1 Argiope trifasciata | reverse complement strand
TCAAAATTAGAAAGAAAAAAAATTAGAATATTTATTATTTACGATTCAGAATATTTTAAGAATAAAAATATCTGTTTTCACAACAATATTTTAAAAGTAGAAAATAATTATTAAAATTTATTAATAAAGCATGTTTTAATCAATGCATCGAAAAAAATGGAAAACAATTTACTATCGAAAATCTGTACCTGAGAACAGAAGCAGTAAAAGCATGGAGCGCTGAAAATAACACGGTGGAAAATTAAATCGAAATGAATATCATAAGAAAGGAAATTTCTAAACATTCAATACAGAAAAATTAAAATATGTGATGAATCCAATTAAACTTCCAGTTTATTTCAAAACATAGTTTTATGTGTTTTGTTTTGACTTTCATATTTTTTTATTAAAAATTATTTTCTACTTTTTTTTACGTTTATCGAGCTTAAAATTTTTAAAGATTTATTATTTCAAAATATGGATAAAAAGTTATATTTTCCGTTTATTTTAGTACTTTTAATCATTTACAACTTATACAAATCAAATAAATTGATAAAATAAATAAATGAATTTTTTGTCCGAAAATATATCTGAAAATAAAAACAGTTCACACTTAGATAAACCAGAAATAATCAAACTTAAATTCATCCAATGAAATGTTTTCTGAAAAAACAAACCAAATTATTCATTATTTTCATTTTGAATTAAGTGAGAAATTTCTTTAATTCTTTCTTTGGATACAGATTTCCTTCAAAATTCATTTCACGACTCGATGCTTATAAAAAATAATAAATGAAATAGAACTGAAATGAAGGTCTGAAAACATTCTTCTAATGGAATTTTGATCGTTGTAATCAAAGGAAGTTTCGTATTGTTATTTATATACATTGGATTTTAATATCTTTTCATAGCCGGAACCCTTCTTTAAAACAAATAACTCATCTTCTGTTCAAAACCAGCCTGCGGCTAAAAATGCTCAAAAATGTAAACTGACTTGCACTGTTTTTATTCAACGCATGTGCATGTAATTAACATGATACGCAGAGAAATACATAGATTGGCATCCTTTTTTTTTCCTCAAATAAAGGTCAGAAATGCATTTTTTTTTCATACTTAAGAAACTATTAGCTGTTTGATCACAAATTTTCTAATTCATTTCAGTCACTGGTAGTCCCTGAAACTTACGTAAATTAGGATAATTTAACTGTTTATGAACAAGAATTAATCTTATAAACAGACTAAATGTGAAGTTTCGAGTAACGATACTTCATTTCAGATAAGTTTAGCAATATTTGAACAATCGAGGAAAATTCATTAAATTTGTATCATATCCCAGATTGCTTTGCTTTGCCTGCATATTTAGAATAGTATTTATTATTAATATCTTATTTATTATTATTTTCAGAAATAGTCAATTCATTTACAATTACCTCAAAGAAACATTTTAAAAATTTCATTAACCAAATTATGCCTCACTTAAAGGCAGGAGACATATTTTCGATTGACTAAAGTAAATTATGAAGATACTCAGTATCTGCTTTTAATACTTGCCTTAAAAAAGGGAATTTGTCTGTAATTCGAAAATGCCGTCTCTATGTATAAGAGATGCCATATATATATATATATGTATATATATATATATATATATATATATATCTTTCGGTTTATAACACTTCCAGAAATTACCAGCTTCATTTTAAATATGTTGAAATGTATAGAATGCAATAAAATATGATCACATGATGTATTTGCGAATTTCATTTTGGACTGCATTTAGCACTCGCAGGATGAGAAAGAACGTGACGTCAAGTCAGAGTCAAGAAATGTGCATACACGCATTTGCCTTAGGTGCATGATATCTTCCGAATTAATTTTATTATTCAACTATTAATTTAACTTAATTTTTAATTAACTTAATTTTACTATTATTTACAATTCTGTTGGAAAAAATTATTTATAGAATACTGTTTAAAACTTATTAAATCTAATGGCTTGAATATTTTTTGATTATTGAAATACTTCATATGGATATAGTAGACGCCAAATGTTAAGTAAATTTTACATAGAAGGAAGCTGAACCTTATAAATAATGTGACATTAATATATTGTTTTTGTTGGATGGCTGAGAAAAGCGATATTTTTACAGTTGTGGCATCTCATTAAAGATTAAAATTTAACTATTATTCTTTTTTAAAAATGCGGCAGACAAAATTTAAATCAAGAGGTAGAGCATCAAAAAAAGAAACAAGCACTTGCATATTTCTTTTACTTTATACAGGAAAGTTCGGAAATATTTTTTCAGATGGAATCGTAGAAACCTTTCGCTAGAAGAAAAACAAAACTCTATTGTGAAAAGATGGTATTTCTAAAACTAGAACGTGCAACTTTAGAGCCTTTTCCTTTCTCTCCGTATGAACAGGTGGAAATAACATAATTTTTATAGGCAGATGGCAGCTTGAATTATTCATCCAATGTTTACCTTCCATTTTGAGAATCTATTCACATTTCCTCATATTTCGTTTCGGAATGGAAAACTGCTTTCCCACAATCCATAGATTTGTATTTCCGTTTTATAATTAGCATGTATCTATGTCTTCCCAACCATTTTTGATAATTTAAATCAAATACCGTCGTAGCTCTTTCAAAAACTTTTTAAATAGTTAGTTACAAAGCTTCATTTTTTATAAAACATCTGCCTTGGTAATTTAGTTATCAAAGCGGGAGTTTAGACATGATTTGTATGCCCAGATAAAATAAATGAGTTCTTGTAATGTCAAAAATTGTCAATTGCCGTAAGATATGGCTATGAAGGTTATTTTTTGATTATATATTATTCTCTCGAAATATGAAAACTTTCAGTGGGAATTAAATAAAAAAGAACTGTTCTGACGCATCCATTTAGTTGATGGGTCACCACTGTTAAATCAAAATGTTATAAGTCAAAAGCCACAAACACTCACAAAAAATATTCGAAATTGCTACAGTTGGAATACTAGTGATTATATATTTTGTGACAACATACAACAATTTTATAGTAAAAGCAACTAAGCTATACACCTCTTTTGTATTAAAAAAAAGTTTTTCCTCCGAATTTAAAGTATGACATTTTGGTATAACAATGTGCATGTATTTTAAGGTCCATGACACGTAGTTTCAGGGTTTTATATTTAAATTTACAATATATAATTGAAATTTTTAACAACTATGACTACCCTACTTATAATTGCAATACTAATGTAGTGAAAATATGTCTGTTATAGCTTAAATTATAATGATCTATTTTTTACTTAACCATATAAAAACAGAGGAAATTGTATACGATCCATTTTAAAGATAAAATTCAATGGCGTTGAAATGCTTGATTTAAAAACATTTTTGGCAGGCAAGTTTGTAAACAATAAAAAAACTGGTAACTACATAATTGAATAAATGATCATATTTAAAAATTAAAATAATAAAATTTTAATAATTACGAATAACTTCAACAAGATTTCCAGATTTTTTGCTTGTTGAATGAAAGACATATCGTTAAATGTTCTGTCCGCTAAGTATCGTCGTCTAAAGGGTTGTAGGTAAATCCTTTTTTCCTCGATAACAAACCAATTGAGGAAAAAACAAATAACCTGTTTCTGGTGGCGATTTTTGAAAAACATGAAAGAATGCTTATTTGTTTTATCGTACATTTATTGCTCATTACACCATATTTGGAAAACTATTTTGTATATTTTTCGCCATCGCCTAAAGCTTTCTTGCACCTGCATCCTACATTTTCATGTGTTGGAATTTGTCCCGTAATAGTGGCAAGGAAAAAAAAACCGAGAGTGCTTAATGCTTGTAAAGATTCTGAAATGATATATTTATATAATTACTTACTAAATTTTAAAACACTTGTAAGCAAAAGGAATCTTATCGGAGAAATTTGCGTCTTATTTTAGAAACTACATGAGGGTTATTTAGGGACGGGGCTCTTAAACCGAGTCTTGACTAGAGATCCAGGACGGTACCTGAAATGGCAGGCCTTCTTTAAATTATATATATATGTAGAAGGATTGGTGGGTGCGACAAATTGCTCATCTTATACATTAATGTCACGAATAATTTCGGTTATGTTATTATGTTGATGTTTCGTTCTATAAAAAAAAACGATGTCCTCTAAATGGCAATTGTTAGTCATGTTTTCTGTGTTAAGTACTTTGTTGTTAACACACCATATTTAGCGAGCTCCTAAATTAGAGTTATACTAAATTGCAACTGTAATAAAAAAACTCGAATCGGAAATGAGAACCAACCCAATATATTATATTATTATTAACGAAGATAAAGCAATGTTCCATCATAAATTAAATCTTTTTATATGGTTTCTTCATTTTGTCTCGCCGTAAACTTTTCACCGCTGCCTATTTTAACAAGAATTTATAATACTTCATTTTTCAGATATACCATTATTTCTATTTTTACTAGTAGTTTCCTTTCGTTTATTGAAACTATCGATGGTTTTTCTTTTTTCGAATTAATTATTGGTAAACAATTCTCCACACTTCTAAAACACATTATGTGACAGCATCGAACTCAATATGTTAGATTTATCATGTATGAAGCTCAACTGCTCGGTGAATCTTAAAACATGTGATCCT
Source organism: Argiope trifasciata (assembly GCA_026543055.1). NCBI lineage: Eukaryota > Metazoa > Arthropoda > Arachnida > Araneae > Araneidae > Argiope > Argiope trifasciata. The sequence continues at coordinate 5,316,742 of JAPMOQ010000852.1, read as the reverse complement.
CATGATAATTGTACTACAAGATTACATACCAAATTTCATTTTTTAAGTCACTACATTTTATCGCGTTTACGGGCATACAAAAATACAGATAGACAGACGGTCAATTTTGCTATATTTCGTTCAAAATTTCATACGAATCGACATTCTACATGTTGAACTTGTTTACAGAATTTTATCTATTTTACATTTTGTAGTTATCGTGTTCGTTACTTTCCTGAATAAACTTTTCCCTTTAAGTCCACTCAGGGGAAACAAATAGATTTCCCCTGATTGGACTTTTTTTCCCAAAATTTAATAATATATATCTATTAATTTGGTGTAAAGTTCTCAAATCAAATTTCATCCAATCAGCTCAAAGCGTTTTTGAGTTATCACATGATTTCTGAGATTTTTTCTTCAGACAGAAATTATTTTATTTATTTGGAGCTAAAAATTTCAAACTAAGATTTCCTTCTAACTAAACCTTCTGATCAATTAAAAAAAAAAGGAGGGGGAACTATAAAAGCATTTTTTAAAAGATAAATTCATTTTACTTTTGAGTGTTTTTATTACACTAGAAGTATTAGTGGTTACTTTATATTGTAATTTCTACTCCGTTTTTTAAAAAGGCTTTTCAATTTTCAAAGCAATGTTTTCAATTTTCTGGGATATTAACAGAGAGCGTTACCAGAATTCAGATAGCTAAAAATTAGCTCTCAAAGAATTATTAACCTGAATGAATATTTATTTACTCATATAAATGAATACAAGTTTATCAAACTATTTCTTTCGTTAAATGTTCTTTTTACCGAAGCATTAACTTAAAAATAATATTTTTTTCAAAATTCTGAAATTTCTTTGAAATAATAATTTAAATTTGATTGTCAACTAGACGTTCGAGATCTGTTGATGGCATTTAACAATTAATTTTGTTTGAGCGTTTAATAAAAATCTGTTTATTTACGCTCTTAAAATATTTAATATGTTTATGTAGCTTTGAATCAATTCTATCATCATTAGTACCGTTTCTGGAAGTTAAAAACAATTTGTAAATAAAATCACCTCTTTCTGCTTTATATAAGCTAAAACATTGTGAACCTCCCAATGTTCAAATACGATGTATATTCTCCTCTTTGCTAAAGATCTTATGCTTTGTGCAAACAAATAACTTTCTTCTTCCGGCTAAATAATCCATTTTCAAAATAACCTGTAAAAGAGCTGTTATGTTTAAATATTTTCAAATTATTAATGCTTTGATTAAAATGATTTGCATTACTAATTTGTCATTTTAGTTATTAATAGGAATTAAAATACCAGCTGAAACAAACTAAGCCAACAACGGCGAATAATTTTTGTCTTTATGAAAATCCTCGATTTCATTCAAAAAATAATACTATGTAATCCGATACCTATAAGCACAAACATCGCAAAAATCGGTCCGATATTTTCATGATATTGTACACATTCAGAATATCGAATAACAACGTACAGATATCAATCGATATTTTGCTCTTATAGGTACCTGTATCTGTATATTTTATGTTAATAGAACGCACGCTTTGATTGATATTTAATGAAGCAATTTTTTTAAAGGGTTATCCAGCTCAAAAAAGTTTTTTTTTTTTTTACTGCTTGGATTTCTCAAAGAAGTTTCAGTTCCCCAAAAAGGCAATAACGTAAAACAAATAAAGTAATATCTCTTTAAAATCTTTTTAAAAGAATTATAAAAAATAAAACTCCCAATTTTGAAAAAGTATTTTTTGCTAGATATTTAAAATATTTTACTGAATTATTTCGTAACCTAAAACTAAACAATGTGTATTCAGGATCTTTTTATGAGAGTTTATTTTAGACATTCAGAATTAAGAAAGCATTAGAAACATATTTTCAGCAGCGCTAGTTTAATAACTGTATGAAAGATGATATAACTTATGGTAAATTGAAATAATTCCCTTGTTCTACACTGTATTGTTATTTTTGAACATTTTCCGAATGAATTAGGATAAAATAATAACTTTAGAATAAATGTTAGTACGATTGAAACAAATATTGCCTAGGAATCAAAATTAAATAATTAAAAAAAGGAATCCGGTCTAAGGACTTTCTCAAGGGTCACCCTCAGACAGGGATTCAAACCAGGGATTTTTTGAGGTTATAGGTGGTTTACAGGTTTACAGGTGGTTTACAGGTTATATATGACCGAACAAGATAGGCGTTTTTAACTTTTAACGCGGGTAAAATGTTCTAGTATTAGGATGTGCGATTGCAGATGTGGGATCCCAATTCTTCATACTTTCGCTTTCCTTCTCAACTGCTGTAAGAAAGTGCTTTTTCAGTTTCGTGAGTGTTTTGTTTCTACCTTTTTATTTTTCTGAATTTGATTTTATATTCTTGTGTTTGACAGTTTACGGTGATTATTATTGGATTTTAGTTTGACTTATTTTACTAAGTCTATTTTACAATATATGTTATGTGAAATTTCAATTATATTGACGAATCTGATTTATTCATTTCATGTTTTTTCTGGTTTGCTGTGTTTTTTGACTTACATTTGGTTCAAAATTTGATGTCTTTTCTTTTGTGATACTAATTTATCTCCAAAACCTCAATATTCTGGGATTTTCGGGTCACGAAGGGTCAATTGTTTGACGAAAGTCAGACCCTTTACAGAAAAAATCCCTGGTTTGAATCCCTGTCTGAGGGTGACCCTTGAGAAAGTCCTTAGACCGGATTCCTTTTTTTAATTATTTAATTTTGATTCCTAGGCAATATTTGTTTCAATCGTACTAACATTTATTCTAAAGTTATTCAGTTCATTTGTGTTTTAGTAGTAGCAGCATTAGCGCTCACTAAATACAATGTATATATTTTTCTAAATATTTTCTAAACATTTAAAAATTTCCGTAGATAATTTCCTTAATTTACTATGTTTCTGGATTGATTAGGATAAAATAACTGAGTCACAGTCATACCACTTTGACTTATGGAGTAAAAATGATTAGTAAATGTGATTGAAGGATTTTAAAGTTTCGTTTTCAGTTTTCAGCAGAATTCAACAGGAACATATAATTTAATTTTGTGAAAATAGTTGCTATAGCTAATTCTTTTTAAAAAAAGAAATAATCTATATTAATAGAAATACATGCTGAAAATATTTGCAGTCTTTCCTAATTAAAAAAATGAGTAAAAGTTGTCCAAAATTATTGTGGTTAATTTTATAAAAATATTAATTTTGACAACTGTACATTTTAATTTTGGATTTCAATTATTTAGCTTTTTTGGTTTTTAAATTTGTTTCCAACTGTCGGTGCAATAGTTGCGCGATGCAGCATAATTTTCATTAAAATATTTCTTCATTCCTTAAGTCATATTTAAATCTTGTTATTAATTTAATTTTCTCATGTTAGTAAGCTTTATTTAAATTGTAATTGGAATAGTAATCAGATGTATACAAAAATACAATTTAGAATCTTATGTGAAATTTTATGCATTTTTAATTATTGCATTTGATGTCGATTTCAGATCTGTACATACTGTAGCTCTGGACATGTAGGGCCATCTATTTTCCATACCCAGAAGTAATAATATAAAACTGGAAACTCATGAAAACATCGATAATTTTAATATTTTGGATATTAAAGGAATACTATATATAAAAATACAATTTAAAATCGTAGGGTAAATTTTGTGAATTCTTAGAGAATAAAGTTCATGATGATTACTGACTCGTATGACATACATCAGAACCCATATTTTTGGAAACACTCACACGTAGTGCCATCTATTTTCGATAACAAGAAGTATATCAAATAAGCACCAGAAATTGATTAAAACATAGACAATTTTAATGTTTCAGGAATTAAAAAAATTATGAGCATTATCTTAAAGATTTTTGTGATTCAAGGAATTTTAATATTTGACATTTATATTCAAAGGAAAATTCTAAGACTTGAATCATCCATAATTATGGTACAGGCATAGTACGTTTTCCTCTTTTTCTTTTAAATTGATTTCTACGTTTCATATATTGTCAAAATATTTATTTGATTACATTTTATAGAATTCCGTTTTATTAGTATAATATATTAAATAGAAAAGAAAAATTCTTTAAATTTGCTGACAAATTTAAATTTTAGCCTTTTTAGATTATCACCGGACTTAGGCAATAAACAATTAAATAATTTTCCAATGTAGCGAATTTTCAAAAAAATACCAATTTCCAGCAATTAATAACCTAGTAATTATTTAATATATGCCATCAAATTTCCTACTGATATAATGTAATACAACCAAAAGTAGGAAGGAATACATAAGAAAATGAATTAAGCAATTATAACGATGAAAAGGGACTTTTTGAAAAAATGATCTATTTAGAAAATGCGAGTGGATTATTTTAAGTTAAGAAGACTAAAACAACAATGATGTGTATAAATGAACAATATAACTGAATAGTATTCAAATTATGAAATCTACAAATTAACTTTTCAAAATTTTATAATGCTTTAAAGTGAAGGTATTTGATGCTCAATTCATTGTGCACAAAGCAGATTGTTGGAATTTTAAAATACATGTGACTAGAAACCTTGATCAGGAAATCTTACTAAACACTGAATTTCTTGCTGTTTAAAGGGCTTCAAAAATGGGAGAAGAAATTTTCACTACTATGGCACTTCATCTTTGTATGTATCAGCAGCCAAAGTACAGGCCCATAAATATCAAAATAACTGGAACTAATAAATAATTGAATATTCAATTATTTAACTAATAAATAATAAATAATTAACTAATAAATAATTGAATATGTTGAATATTTATTTTATTAGATATTGCTTGTGTTTATAAATATTGAATATTGTAACTGATTTTTCCTCACTTTTTTGTTCCCTAGGGTTTTGAAATTTCCCATACAGTTGCATTCTTGATAAAAATACACCATTTAAAAATTTTTATGAATGGTATCATCAATTAACCGATTAATCTATTTCATTGTTACTTACATAGTCATCTGATATTGAATTTCGGAAAAAGTGTGATTCAAGTTACTGAATATATAATTCTTTATTTTTAATATTTTTATATTTAATAAAAAATTTGGGGAAAATATGAAATAAAAAACTGTTTTTTTTAAATTTATTTTTTTATTTTTTATAAGTTTTTTTAAAAATTGGATTAACAAATTTTTGGAGACTAGTTTTCTTTCCCCACCCCACCTCCCCAACGATGTCTAAGGTAAAAGAAACAAGCATTTTTATTTAAAAAAAAAAAAAAAAAATCGGCCTGCTTTCTGACGTGAAAGCCTATCCCGGATCAACATGATTTATTTTTTCATCAAAATAGGGGAAGATGACGGATAAAAGATATGTTTATTTTTTAGAAAGAAATATAGAGAAATTACGAAAAATTCAAATTAAATCAAAATGATGAAATACAAAAACGAAACGAAAATCAGCACAGAAAAAATACGAAAAAACGCTTAGCAAAGAACACAGGAAAATGCTATTCTTAATCAGTGCTTATCAACCCTTTCGGAGGACAGAGTAAAATCCTGCAAAAGCGATAAACAAGAGATTCTGAAACGGAAAGTTTTTATTTCGATAAAAGATAAAAATTTTACTGGCTCGGTTACTCCAAAATATTTACAACATAATGAAAACTAAATAATATATATTCAGTAGGTGCTACGTTTTTACACTCTTTTACAAGAAGTATACAGAGCAAAAATATTATTCAAAGGATGCGAATTCGAAATTTTGGAGAATCTTTATTTCCTAGATCTTCCTAGAAAAATTCATATTTGGTATTATATGTTTGTCTGTGAATACGATAACACAAAAATATTTAATGCTAGACAGATGAAGTTACGTGGTTATTATTGAATTTGTAGTTTTTTTAAAAATTGTGTGCGAAATTCAAATTTGTAGTTTTTTTTTAATTGCAAGTTAGCACGTTAACTATAAAACATTCCCTCCCCAGATCTCCCTAGAAAAATTCATATTCGGCAATATATGTCTGTCTGGGAACACGATAACTCAAAAATGTTTAAAGCTAGACAGATGAAATCATGTGGTTATTATCAAGTTTGCAGGGTTTTTTTTCTTCCCCAAATTGTGTGCGAAATCCCACCGGAAGAAGATTGTTTGCCTATTAAAGTGCAAGTTAGCACATTAACTACAAAACATAACAATTCAGATAAATGAAATACAGTTCGAGATTTTAGCATCTAAATTGTAGATTCAGATCAAATTTTAAACAAAATCCATCAAATGAGCTGTCTGCACATATGCATTCATAGTAACTAAGATGACTAGAAAATCTATTGATTTCGATAAACTAAATTTGTTGCCGTTGTTACTTATGGCACTTTATAATCCCGTTATCTGTTAGCTATTTAAGCTGAGTGAGTGCCTCTTGTTTTTTCAGTAGCGCCAATCAGGATCGAGAATACGACTTAGCTACTTCATGCATTATATTCGATTGCACAACCTCTTTTTTTTCAGGAAGGTAGACACCTTCACACATCTCACAGATGGAACATAGAAGAAAAATAATCTTATGCGAATCAAAACTCGAACCCGGGAATACCAGATCATGGGGAAGAAGCGTTACTCCTACGCCTCGACGTCGGCATGAAATTTGTAATCATATTAGAGAAATTGCACTTCTGTATCAAATTTGGGTTTCAATAAGTCAGCAAAATACGTCAAAAAGTTATATTCGATTTTCTTCACAACACTACGAAATGCAAAACACTCACTAGGAACACTGAAAATAAAAATCTGAGATCTCATGCCGTCATGACTTTTATCAACGATGAAATTTTTTTACTCGAAGGGGGGTAGATAATACATTTATTTGGAAGTATGCAAGAAAATTTCAAGGAGACCCTTTATGCTTTCATTTCATAAACAGTATACGCTAACTATGACGCAATGACTAAACTTATTTTATATATATAAAAGCATTCAGTCATCCAAACATGCTTTGCATGATAATTAAGCTTAGTTTAGTTTAATTATGTTAATGTCCTGCTTTAAAACAACATCAGGACTATTTTGGGACGGATCTCGTTATTTTGTACCACAGTAAGCTGGTAAGGACTAAACCTGAGCTAACACCCCCTTTCCGAGCTTCCACACCACACCAGCGGAAGGACATTCGACCCCGACGGATTTAAAGTCCACGAGATCCGCTTACACGACGGCTTTTCTGTGGAAACGAGCCCCGAACCTGAAACTCTCCGGTTCCGAAGTCGACACCTCACCACCGGGCCACCGCGGCCCCATGATAATTGGGAGTACCTCTGAGATTTTCTAGTTCATTTATGATAATCACTGACTATTCAAATATTTAGAAAAATTGAAGTGAATCAAAAGCATTTAAATCAAATTTCATTTTTATTTAAAAATTGTAAACGGTTTAACTGAAACTAAATATTATAAAAAATCCTTTAATTTATGACATGGAACACGTAAATCTCTTATCAGGAAATGAAAATGAGAAACTGTGAATGGCTGTTCAATTTCTTTAAGTATAAAAAGTTTACCTGAAATTATATTAAAGAAAATTCCTTTAATTTACATAATTCGTCATTCCTTTCTCATTGAAAACTATATTATTTTGTTCTATATCTCCTCACCTTGCATCTTTGTTATACATTGTTAATAGGAATAAAATTGTTTTTCCTTTCTTTTGTTTAATATCCTTTATTGCTGAGAAAGGAAATGGGAAAAAAAGATTTTATCCTTTCAAACATTGATCCCTTAATAATTTTTGCTCTATCATATTTAGCTATCTAAGCCTTATTAGATAAGATATATAGGGGATTCCTGATAAAACAGAATCAGTTCGCTGAAAGAGACCGGACAAAGAATTACCGGTGTTATCTATTGAGAATTATTTGAACAGCTTCCATGATGGAATTCGTTAGCAAATTCGTTGTTTGTTTGCATTCATTGCTTTTCATATTTTTATCAAGCATTTGAGTTTAAACAATGACATATAAATCATTTTTATCATCTTAAAAAATTGCACAGCTACCGGACCTGGGGTGGAGTAAGTAATACATTCTCCTGTTTCTGACAACAATAGCACGAACTCTAGTCTGGTTTTAGTCTGTACAGTAAAAAGAAGAGAATAAGGTATGTATTTATGACTTTTTCCTTGTGAACTACTTAATTTAAAATTTGTGAAAAATCTATAATATATGTGAAAAAAATACTGACTTAATTTCATTTCCATAACTTGATAGTTTTTTTTTATATATTATCAAATACATGTACGCTAAAAAAAAAGAAAAAGAAAAAAAGAGACAAATTTTCCATTCATTGATGGATTTAGATTTTAAAAAAACTCTCAAGAATTGAGTTTCTTTTTTTTCAATGAACTCATGTACTTAAATCAATAATATCACTCATTCAGTTCATTGCGTTTTTAGTTGTCGCTCATTCACGAGAAAGGACGGACAGACAGATTCCACTTTCGAATAATTTTGATTAAAAGCTAAAATCTTTATAGATAAAATTTCATTCGTCTAGCTCAAGCCTTTTCCGAGTGACTATTCTGCTATAACTTGATCTACTTGTGACGGAATTATGCCTATCACAAACAGACAGATATTCTGACATTATTTTTATTATTGGAATGAGGGTGGGAGGCACTAAACATCAAGAATAATTGAATCTTGTGGTCGAATTTTTGGCTTAATGTTCTCTTATTTCTTCATCCATTTCCCACTTTTTATTTAATTAATTCTACACTCACTTTATAAAACTGCTCACTTCAGCATTCTCTCACGATCTGAGAGAAGGGAATAAAGATCTTTAATGATTTATGTCATTCTTTTAAATACACCTAAATTCCCTTTTCCTAAAACTACATATGTCAAAGAAATTCCTATCAAAATCTCATAATAAAATCACTAAAGGGAAAAATTTTGGTCTCTTTTGCACAGGTATCGAGAGGTAAATGAACGTCAGTTTTATC
>JAPMOQ010000852.1:5242020-5307681 GCA_026543055.1 Argiope trifasciata | reverse complement strand
GCTGAAGTGACAAAAGTCATGAGATAGCAATATGCAAATATACAGATGGCAGTAGTATCGCAGCGAAAAAGTATAAATGCGCAGTTCGTTTTCCAGAGCTTTCATTTGTGTTCAAGTTATTCATGTGAACAGGTTTTTCGTGATTTATGGCGGCACGACGAGAATTAACAAACTTTGAACGTGGAATGTTAGTTGGAGCTAGACGCATGGGTCATTCCATTGCGGATATCGTTAGTGAATTCAACATTCCGAGATCCACAGTATCAAGAGTGTGCTGAGAGTATGAAATTTCAGGCATCACATCCCATCATGGACTGCGCAGTGGGCGACCACCTGCACTTAACGACCGAGACCGCCGACGTCTGTGTAGAATGGTCAATGTTAATAGACACGCAACACTTCGTCAAATAACTGCAGGAATCAATGTCGGACGTACGAGGGACTTGTCCGATAGGACTGTGCGGCGAAATTTGTCCTGCTTGGCCTATGACAGCAGAAGACCGACTCGAGTGCCTTTACTGACAGCACGACATCGCCTGCAGCGACTCTCCTGGGCTCGTGAGCATATCGACTGGTCCCTAGACCACTGGAAAACCATGGCGTGGTCAGATGAGTCACGATTTCAGTTGGTACGAGCTGATGGTAGAGTTCGAGTGTGGCGCAGACCCCACGAAGCCATGCACCCAAACTGTCAGCAAGGCATTGTTCAAGCTGGTGGTGGCTGCATAATGGTGTGGGCTGTTTTTACATGGCATGGACTCGGTCCTCTGGTGCAACTGAACCGATCATTGACTGGAAATGGTTATGATCAGCTGCTTGCAGATCACTTGCAGCCATTCATGGACTTCACGTACCCACACAACGATGGTATCTTTATGGATGACAATGCGCCATGTCACCAGGCCAGAACTGTTCGCGATTGGTTTGAAGAACATTTCGGACGATTCCAGCGCATGATCTGGCTACCTAGATCGCCCGATATGAATCCCATTGAGCATTTATGGGACATCATCCAAAGGTCCGCTCGTGCCCAAACTCCTGCACCATCCACACTTTCACAATTATGGACGTCTATACAGACAGTATGGCTCAATATTCCTGCAGAGGACTTCCAACGACTTGTGGACTCCATGACACGTCGAGTTGTTGCACTTCGCCGGGCAAAAGGAGGACCGACACGATATTAACATATATATATATATATATATGTTAATATATATATATATATATATATATATATATATATATGCATACATACACACTGAGGTGACATCTTTCTTACTCTACTAATTCGTCGGTTTCGTTTACTTGTATAGTGGGGTGTATGGTGAGAGAAGACGAGTACACGTAATGATCAGTCCTTTAGTAAACGACACAACACAGACGAAGATTATTCACAGGACAAAGACAAAACAGCACACAGAAATACTCTACTGCAGACAGTAGCCCACAATAACAAAAGTAGTTCACACTCAGAAATTCCGTAGTGACAACGTCCACAGCTTACAAAGCGGCTAGACAGGATTCAGCAGGAAACGTAATCTTTGAGGGATTCTGTCTACGCTCTCGTAGGTCTCTCCAAACGGTTGAATTACTATTCCGCTGTCTCTTCTCGCTTTCGTTGCCAACTCACTACTTCATACAACGGGACAACTGTGTTCAGGACTGTTCCGTTCCTGACGACGATACAACGGGCTGTAACACACGGCACAGGCTTCGTCAGAATACGCCACACAGCAATTCAGAACTCCTTTGTTGCTTCGATATTCCCCGACTCCTCCTCCACCCAGGACTCTTCTTCCAGACCTCTCAGCTCAGATATCCCGATCGATCACACAGTTCAGGATCGACACACAATACAAGCTTCGACAGAAGACACGACGAAGGCACACAGCGATCCAGCACTCCGCCGATACTTCAGTATTCTCTTGGCGACTCCTTCGTTCAGGACCCCTATTCAAGACCTCTCATTTCAGGTTTTCTAGAGTGGCCATTGGACTAGAAACTCCAGCTTCAGATGACTGGCCTTATACAGCAGTGGGAGGCGAAGCTAAAACTCTCTGGGTCAATCAGGAGCATTCTGGATGTATCTCGGCACCTAATGGACGGATCGGAAAGATTCTTGAAGTTTCGGGCATTTTTTCACCAAAGTCGCCAAGTTTGTCGCCAAACTCTGGGTTCATTGATGCTTTCCCCGAGCACCGTTCAATACAGATGATTGTAAATCAATCTTCTGTACAATGACATTATTGAAGCGGGAAAGCAAAATCACAGGTTCGTAACTATATATATATATATATATATATATATATGGGCTGCAAAGTTTGCAGCTCAATCCTGATCATAAAATTTAGAAAATCATAAATTGATACTGTTTTATTCTCTATCGATTTTTCTTCTTTTCTGAAACTTTATACTCACATCTTTTTGAAAATTTTAATTTTAAGATTTACTCGAAGAGGAATCAAATATCTTTCTCATTACTTATTATTTAAAAAAAATTCATACAATGTTATCTTGTTATTAATCAATAGCTAAAAAAAGAATAACAGTTTTCTCAAGAATCAAGTCATTCCATATTTTTTATTGCATTTTTATATCAGTGCTGATAAGTAGAAAAGAAAAAAAAGTTAACATTTACTAAGTCCTCATTCGGTACCTTTATTTTCTAACACTGTAAATAAACCACACCGAGACTATTCAAAAAATATCCGAGATAAATAAATGGCTGTCATGTCATAAATGGCAGCAAAGAGGAAGAAATTAAAGTTAAATGTTAATGATTGCCATCGGTCATTTTAGAGCTCCTCCCGTAGCATTTAGTTGCTGTTATGGAAGTGAGGGTAATTCGATCCTACAGCTTTAATGAATCCCTTGGAAAATGGAAACCAACCCCTATACCGGAAAGTTATCACTCCTACTTCTGCTGTACTCTCCCTCTTGTGAGATATTGCCTCCAAAACCTATTAAGTCTCTGTAACTACAGAAGTAATATTTCAGCTCTATCCTTTCACCAAAATGTATATTCAAATGCACAATTCTCTCATCAGTTAGTAAAGACATCTTAACACATTTTGTAATCCATCTTATAGAAAACTGGACGAAGAAATGAATGTAAATCAATGTAAAGGAAATCAAGTTCTCCATTTATCACTAGCTCACCATACACTGTTTGGAATACTTTGTATATATCTCTCTTTTAGAAGCCGCAGTGGCCCTGAGGTAAGGTTTCAGCTTGTGAGCCGTTGGGTTTTAGAATCGTTGTGTAAGGGGGTCTGTGGCGCGTTACACCCGTCAGGCCAAACTTCCTCCTGCTGGTGTGGCTTGGTGTGGAGAGGGTGGTGCCAGCTCGTGTCGTCGTCATCTGAAAGCGGTTCAAAATTACGAGGTCCGTCCCAAAATAGCCCTAGTTTTGCTTTATAATAAGACGTTAAAATAACTAAACTAAACCCTTAGAAGCTGCACTTGGGTTACAGCTTTTAAAGACAATTTAAGATTTTGTATTGAATGTATTTCTTCGCAGCTTAAGCCTCTCTGTGTTTTACGTCTCAAAATTGAACATCATGAATCTAAATCCTAACTTTTCATCCTCGTACTCGATTTGAGACTGGAAATGAGTTAATGTTAAACAGTGGAAATGAAATGAAAATTGACAGAATAGTTCACGTGTAAATTAAAATACACATTCAATGACTTTATGTAAACAAAAAATAAATTATGTTATTAATTGACATTCGCAATAAATTATTATTACAATACCTGTTCCGGGTACAGTGGGCCGTATAGACCCAAACTCAACCCGTAGAAGAAATAAGTACAGCTGAGTAAGACGAGGGTGTAAGTTTCTTTTTTTTCGATCTTGGAATTCATTCTTATGAGTTCATTCTTTATCATACTGGTGGGCCGGGGAGGAAATTCGTCGGGCAGAGTTACCTTCCTGCTGCCTGAGCGACCGTTCGACATGGTGTCAGTCTAGCTACCTGGATCTGGAATAAAGGATTATTTTTAGAAACAAAAAGGTAATAGAAAATTTTGTTTAAATGAAAATTATGATAGAAGAGTCGAATGTTTAACATGCTCATCGACACAGATGTCCACTCTAATTGTGACCTAACAGCTAATTTCTAAACCGTTAGGGATAAGTAAATACTTCTACATCGTTCGAATGCGTTAAAAGTTGCAAATGATTATATCATATGATGTTTGAAATTATGATAAAAAACTCGAGTGTTTAAAATGTTCTTCGACAGAGATTGTCCATTCTAATCGTGTATATATACATATATATTGAAATTCTGACAGATTCAGATATATATTATTGAATTCTGACGAGTATTTAAGAGAAGATCAACTCTAATCGTGACTCAATGGCTAATTTTTCAACAGTTAAAGATAAGTATATACAAATTCGCTTGAAGGCTTTAAGAGATGTAAATGATTATATTATATGTTTTTTAGTTAATTCATGTACTTCTAAATAAAATAATGAAAAATATACTTGTATTCAGTTTTTAGGTTGCATTATTCATGTTTACAGGCGTGGATTAAAAGCAAAAAGCTCTACGGATCCTGGACTCACAATTAACTCCAACATGAGGCTGCTGCTTTAATGTATACATTTTTTTACCCTCTTGATTAACTCTTCAATTCAAGATTTTCTAAATTTAAAATTTTTTTAAATGCTTTTGGCATAAAAATATTTAATAACAATAAAACAAATTCAAAATATAATTTTGATATTACTAAGTTGAATATAAAGAACACATTAAGTTTCACAGTGTGAAATAAATATTCCTCTCCTTGTATCATGTTTGAGACAATGTGTACAAAGTTAAAATTTTAGATAACTTTTTTAAACATTAATATTTAATTATTCACATCTGAAATTATCTGAAATAATTGTTGTTTTCATTTAAAGAAAGAAATGCATTACATTTTTCACCCTTAACAAATGATAATTTTCCCCATTTAAATTTGCACAATTGTTAATCGCCAGTAAGCATTGTAAAGTGTCCAATTCTCTCTTTTAGGACATCACAAGGCGGTGAGTAAAATGCTGAAAATTTCTGACATTTCTTGTTCATTTGTATATGTTGAAGGTCGTCTGTGCTTTATATTTTCTCGTATACGAAATATAAAATAAATTTGTAATCATCAAAACATTCGAACTCGAGATTTTGATGAATCCATGTTTTAGACCTACCTTGCTTCGAAAAATACATTTTTGGATTATGTCTGTCTGCCAATAGCAAAAATAATTCAAAAGCGCTTTGAGCTAGTAGGATGGAATTTGATATACAATATTTACATCAAATTTGTAGAGTTCTATCAAATTTTGAGCACAATCTATTAGAATGTCTATCTGCTTGGCTGTTCGAATTCAAGTTAACACAATAACTACGAAACGAAATGAGCTAAATGGATAAAACTGGGTGTATATATTCAGCATCTATATTGTAGACACCCATCAAATTTTGAGGCAAATCCAACATGGAATTAATTGAAAGTTTGTCTGTCTATACTTTCAGTAGTATGTAAACGCAATAACTCAAAGCACAATGATTTGAATATATCGAATTTGGTATGTCATTTTTGGATTATAATTGTAGTGCTATGTCAAATTTTAGTTTCGATCGATTCAGAAAAAAAAAGTCTGAAACACAGATTTTATTTTCGGTTAATACTAACCACATACCAAGGATTAAACTCTCCCGAGTCCTTATTATGCGAACAAATGACAGGTAGTTAGTCTGTGGAGATTTATTTTCAATCAAATCGATCTGTTTCAGACAATTGTAACTGTCTACGAAATTGAGTAGTCAAAGACTCTTTTATATTATCTTCCCATGACGGAAGTGAAAAAAGAAATATATAATTACTATCCGGTCTTTTAAGTTGTTCCAAGTCTGCTAAAACCTGTATGAGTAGATAATTATCTATTCATCATCTATTCATTACTAATATAAATAGTAAATTATATATTAAATTTGATACATTACGCAGTGAAGGGTTAATTCTTTTCACCTAAATATATATAAAATTCCTCTTCAAACACTTCTAAGTAATCAGATATCTATTTTCTAGGCTTGAGAAAAACTCAATCATTATAAACAGTTCGGTATCAAGCAGGAAATGTAGGCAACAGTTTAGAGTCCCGAAATATTAGAAGGACTAGAAATTTAAACATATATACTTTATGAACATTTTCTGATTATATTAATTCCAATTCCTTCTGATTATATCCCTTTAATTTCCAAAGATCATGCATCCAAAGCGATCCAAAGTTCAAATCAGGCATTGGTTAAATTCTAAAACATTATTATAATATTCTTAACAAATTAACTTTTAAAAGTTTTTTATCATATTTTAAAAAATATATTACTTTATATTTAAAAAAAGTCTGATTCTATAATAATGTTTAAATTTTTCGCAAAAGTTTCTTTAAATTTGAAGAATATTTTTTGTGCGAGCAACATTTAAAGCAACTCTCTCAAAAGGGTTCCGAAATTTAATATTGCTACATAATCTTCTACTTAAAATTTTACTTTATGTAGAGAAGTTTTTATTTCAGAATTTTCTACGTGAAACTGCTTATAGAAATAATTAAGGCCAATAAAAATATTTATGATAATAAGTTAAAGATCGCAAAGGGGACTTCTGAAACTACATTGCCTAAGGACCCTTAGGACTTTATTTGGCTCTGATTACAAAGTAAATATTTTCTCACGAAACATAATTTAATATATTAAAACGAGCAATGAACTTTTCATATCAATCAATAACAGAAATTACCAGCAATAAAGAGTCGATTCTGGGGACAAGACCCTAGTTCCACTGTATTCATCAGGTTGTTTCGGAGATAAAAAAATCCTTCCCTCCCAATGTCCTACAAATTTCCTTCACACTTCTGTTGAATATGCATTTAATGTCATTTGAGAACACTCATTAACTTTGAGAATCACAATTTCCTTATCCAAAACAGGAAGCTTGATTAGGAGAAATCTTTAAAAATTTAAATATATTGGTCAACATTTAAATCTAATGTTTTAAGTTCTTTGATAAAAATTTATTACTTCTTGGTCACATTAACGTGGGGAAGTTTACTGCTTTCTGGAAGTCTATATTTTAGAAGTAAATCTCTTTAAACATTTTTAAAACCGAAAGAGGCGAAGAAACAAGTCTCAACAGATTTTTTTTTATTTGATTTCATCAGAAAAAGAACAATACAATTTACATTATTGCTCAAAAAGAAATTTCTCATCCAATGAAAATTATAATCGAAAAGGTAAAATTTTTTAAAGAGTATCATTATTATGTTGGACAATATTTTGCAGTAAATATTAAATATTAATGTTTTTCTATAAATTCATGAAGGATGAAGTATGTGAAAAAATATATCACCCTGCAAATATCTATCACATATATGTAAACGTTCATGAATTTTCTGAAAATCGTTCGAAAAT
Organism: Argiope trifasciata; assembly: GCA_026543055.1. Lineage (NCBI taxonomy): Eukaryota > Metazoa > Arthropoda > Arachnida > Araneae > Araneidae > Argiope > Argiope trifasciata. The sequence goes on along the minus strand of JAPMOQ010000852.1, from coordinate 5,300,218 downwards.
GCTTACATTTTTGAATATTTGCATTAAAAAAAAGATTGAAAACAAATTCATGAAACCAAAATATACCATTTAAGTGGTGATAGTTTTTTGAAAATGGGAAAAAAGGCGATTTTTCTTGTCTAAAAAATTAATAAAGCAAAAATCTTTTCATTTAAGGTTTTGTCATATGATTTGCTTAAAATTTTGCAAAAGAACTAAAGAAAAAGAACTAAAGAATGTTTTAAAAAAAGAACTAAAGATTTTTTTCAGACTGTGAAACAAGGAAACAACTATAAACTATTTATAAATCAATAGATTACTTATTATCTAATTCAAGAACTAAAAAACGTACTGAGAAATCATTATAAATCAAATTTGAATTAAAATATGCATTAGATTTCAAATTATGATGAATTCTTAAGAAATTCGATCAAAGATAAGAATTTGAGAAGATAGTATCTGATGTTGTAAAATAGAAATTAATTGTATGCCTATACAAGCATAAACATCAGAGTAACTTCCCCCAAAATAGGTTTTGAAACAAAATTCTAACGTTTTTATAAAGTAACCAGTTCAAACATTAAAAATATATAATTTAAAAAACCAATTTTTCAATTTAGTCACCTGACTTAAATCCTCTGAAAAGAAATAAAATCGTATACATTTTTTGGTAATTCTACATATTTTCATATATTGATAAATCTAATATCATATATGTAATTTATCAAATAAGAGGAAGTATAATAGTATTGTTATCTTCATTTAATTTCATAGTTAAATTTTCGTTCATAGTTAATGCTAAGGCCGCGGTAGCCTGGTTGGTAGAGCGTCAGTCTCGTAACCGAAAGGTCGCGGGTTCTGTCCTCGTCTAGGCCAAAGACCGCCGTGTTGGCTAATGGCAGTTGGGGCACGTTAAATATGTCGAGACTGCAAAGTCCTCCAAGTTCCCATAACAAAACGATACCTCTGGGGGTACTGAATCAGGGATGAGTCGGTCTCTGATTTGGATCCAAATTCCGACTTGCTGATGGATGAATGAGTGTATGACTGAATTCGACCCCCCCCTAAAAAGGGTTGTGTCGTGTGTGTGAGCTATAAGTCGGACTTCTGCCCTCTGGGTGCTCAGGGGTCTTTACCCTCAGAAGCTACTGCACCCCCTTTCCGTGAAAAACACAGACACGACAACAACAGTTAAATGCTGTTCGTTTCAGGTTTCTGAGACTTGCAATTTTGGATGATTGTAGTTCGTAAAGAGATGATATTCAATAAGATGGGCCCATCTCTGAAATTCTTCGTTAGGTTTTAACCTAGATTTCCTTTTTGTTAGTCATATTTAATTTCAAAATTTTTACCCCTCCATGTGTCGTTTTAGTTCGTACAACTTTTTTTAATTCGAAATTTGAGCATTCATAGCTCATATGTTTAATTCAAGCGACAATAAAGCTTTCAATTATACTAAGAATATTCTATACAATGTAAGTAAATATTTTGACCAAGAAACAGGGAATGAATTATTTGGGACACACAGCCTACAAAATGAATCAGTGAAATTGTCAGCATTTCTATTAACGGCATTAAAAAGACACACTACAAAACAGATGAACTTAATCCACATTTTTCTTTCGTCTATAAAAATAAGATATTTTAAAATAACATCTATAGACGAATTTGATTACAATGTTATCAGACGAATTGTGCATGATTGGTTTTGATTTAACTATTTTTTACCGTCGTAAAAAGGTGTTTTAAAATTGTTATTATTTGATAGTAGTAAAAAGACAACAAATTTTCAACAAAAATATCTATTATTTCTTAAATCATAATTCTTTGCAAATGCAAACGACAAAAAAAGCATAGCGTAAATGAATAAAGATTAAATGACTGTGAATAAATTATAATAATAATGAAAACAGTTTGTATTAAATACTCTATCACTGTTGATTAAATAAGAAAATGCACTAAAAAATAGAATTTTCTTATTCTATTTATTTTCTGCGATTTAATCTTTCATTATAAATTCCTTATTAGGAAAATTATGGAATCACGATCAAGTTGCGTCATTTATACATCGTTAAATATTAATTAAATTGATTAATTAATTAATGATTAAGTTATAAAAGCATTTACCACTGCCAGCAAGAAATTATCGGTGTACGAAGTTTCAGAGCTTAAGCAAGATCATCAGTATAGAAATATCGTAGCAGAATATATCAGAATCACGGCTGCGTCACTAATTTACGAAGATCAACTAATCCATCTGAGCCCAAGCTATTAATTATCCGTTGCTTTAAGCCAACGATTACACGAAATTCTTTAATACCATGAAGATAATTAAATCACGTAAAAGTATCGCAGATCGTGGAACGCTGAATGAAATTCGGAGAAAAATTTCTGGAATTTCTATCTCAAATCTAAATGTAATCATTCTTCACCACGTTTGCACTTTGAAGAGAGTAAATAAATAATGCTGTTCACTGAATTGTAAAGGATTTATGATTTTTTTTCATTCAAAAGAAATAGTGTGAAAATTGAGTTAGTTAAAGTTTAAGCAGGCTTTAATTCTTGTAAAAGTAAGTTTCGACAGTATTTAAAAGTAGCAGTATTTATTTTTGTAAATTTCAATTTTCCTTATTTGTTTAGTTTTGTAGTTATGATAAAGATAGGAAAAACCCAGAGATTCTGTCTTTTGGGGTTAGCAAATATTTTATAAATGCATGCGAATTTATTTTTCATGTTTAATCAAAAAATTTTAAGACAATAAAATTAATTATTAAAAGGCATTTTTTTAGTATTCATATTTTCATAAGTGCAATTTTTTTATTTATAGTAATTTTATTTATTTATCTATTCAGTCGCGTTTGATTGGCTTTATATCGAAATTTTAATACTATGTTTCTTTCTTGAACTTATTTGTCAGAATTTCAACTTTTTCTAAAATCAATAAAGTCGCTCTAGTCTTTGTTAGAAAGTAAAACTTTTTAAGTTCCAGCTTATCAAAACATATTTTTGTTTTTGCATTGAAAACAAATCTTATGTAAAAAAAAATGAAGGTTGAAGTTTTACATGTATGAAAAAATAATTTTCTTTATTTTTAAAAAGAATTATTTTGCATTACATTGTATAAGAAATGATTATTTACAGTTCTATTAAAAAATTACTGCTCACTGGACAAAACGTGGAAAAAAAAAGATGAAATTACTATAATGCGAATACATGCATGTTGTGAAAAACAAAATGATTTATTTTATAAACACGTTTAGATAATTTCAAGTCAACGAGAAATTATTCAAAAAAATGTATTTGATGAAAAATATGAAATTCATATTTTGATACCCTATCAATTTTTTTAGAAATTAAAATTTCCATTCTGCTATTTAAATTCGTGTCTTGGAAATGAAATTTCTTAGTTCCAAATTCGTAAATTTCTGAGCGAGAAAAAAATTTTATGCTTAGTTTTTGACTATGCATAGATTTTGATTAAGATTTGTAGGTCTCCTTAGAATGCAAATTTGAGGACTTTCTGCCACACAAGATGTTTCTCTGGTTTTTTTTTATTATTATCATTTAATATGCAGCATATAAGCGGCAACTGCAAATCACCATCAAGAAAGTTTTAGTTAATTCACAAATAAACAATTTAAAATTTTAGTGATTTTACATAAAATAGAAACAAAATATTGCAAACTTTTTTAACGTTGTCCAAATGCTTGAACATAACTTAGAAATGTCTTCTATTATTCTTAAAAATTATAAATAGAAAGCAAATTTTTGTTTTTAACAACAAAAATTTGAAGTTTAAAACATTAATTAATTGCAAAAATATTATATTTGTGTTATGTAAAACTTAGGTATCACGGATAAGCAGTAAATTTTTAAAAAATTGCGGAATGAATATTTATTGTTAGAAATTTCATTTGCTTCTCGTCTTTTTTTTATTTATAAATTCCTTGCAGCCATAAATATGAATATTAGTTTAAAAGAAATGTATTCACTAGAATAATTTTTTATGATTTTAAACAATTTTTCAAGCAAGGGTAATAAAACTGAATAAAATTTAAAGTTAAAATAACTGTTAAAAAAGATTAGATACATGAATCCTTCTTAACAAATACATAAATGATGCATATATACTTTTATAAGGGATACATAATTAAATATCTTAATCATACAGAATATATATATATATATAACATATAAAATTTATGTCATCTAGAATTTACTAGAGCATATTTTTAAATTCTTGACCCTTCCATTAGATTAATATCATTTCCTTCAAATGCAGTCTATGCTGCTGTATATCGCTTTAAAATAGCAAAAATTTCATTTCATGAAATGATAAATTATTAGTTTGGGAACTATGAAGCTGGCGTTTTTGTTTAGTTTTACGGTCATTCAACGTCCGTTTCACAGTTTCTAACCTAATACTTTGCTGTAAGTCATATTGCTTCACTCCTGGCAGGTGCCAATAAGTCTAACTTCCTTTTCTTGAGCAGGTAATCAAAAAGTCATTTATTGTGTAAGACGAGCCCATCTAGCAAATGCTTTTGGGTTAAACGCTATTACTGACTCTCCATCCCGCCCGAAGGCGCTCAGAAATAAATACTGAATGACCGAACTGCCGCTACAGCAACACTGGCGGGAACTATGGTTGAGTCCTAAGGGCTCTCACCAGTCACGGTAAAACCCTCCCCATAGGAAGTATGTCCCATATTTAGATGGGAAAAGCGAGATCCCTCAACTTTATTGTACCCACCGGGTTGGCGAGATCCAACCACCATGCCCGAATTATCCCATTCCCAACTACGAGGTGCTCCCTCCAGGATCATGCTTTTGGAGCAAGAGCTCCTCTAACAAGTGCAAATTTGCTAGCAATTTCTTACCCAAATAGCGTTTTTGTGAAAGGGCGAAATATAAGATATTAGTTCTACTCATACTTTAGACACATAATCGCATTCTATTTTGAGTGTCGGAAAGATTAAACAATAAGTAAAAAAATTGTAAGTTATAAATCTTTCAAGATAACTGTATAAATAAAACACGTCTTCGGCAGAAGAACCATATTCAGCATATTTTAGAGACTAACGATAGAAAATGGGTCTAGAAATATATAATATTTTCAACGCTACAATTTATAAAAGAAAATTGCATTGTGATAAAAGTATTAAGTTATTGTGATGGTACTGCATTAAGTACTGGAGCCTCTAAAGGGAAAATTTTACTGTCCGAAAATACTTTAAAATCTCCAATACAAACAGAGATTTGTTTGCTTCATATAATCAATTCGCCTTTTAGAAACATTATAGTTTTGTGCGATGGTCCAACTTTCTTTTAGTGGTACAATTGGGACATATTTAAGAAGTTGTTAAGATTTTCTTGCTATTGAGTAAATTGAAATATATATTATTTTTTCAAGGAATTGATTTCATTGAGTTAACTGAGAGAAAAAAGATCCCTGGGATATATATGTCAGGATACACTAGCAGGCAAAAGTCTTCACGAGTTAGCATACTTATATTGAGTTGTGTTTAGAGTAATATCTCAGCTTTATGACCCCGACCTAGCCAGAGGCCATGCCGAAAACTTGAAGGGGCCACCAAAGAGCAACCCCACCTAGCACGAAGGAACAAACTACATTGATGGCATAGTACTCTTGACAAGAAAATAATTAAAATAAACTCAATAGAAAACGCATACTAATACAGAAAAAGAGTAGAAAAACAACATTACATTGTACTTTACATATTAAGTTGGGAAACATTAAAAATACATAAAATACATTAACCTAGAGTTAACTTTTTAGATTAGGAGAGAGCTAAATACAAAAGCTTTGACAAAATTCCCAAACAGAAGATTTAATGACTGGAATTTTTATGAGTTTTTCGGTTTCAAAAGACATCCAATTTCTTGGTCGTATGAGTCTGTGTTCTCTCCATAGTGCACAGACTTTGATCACTTGAGTTATAGATCCTTCTTCGGTGCCACACTGACAAGTCGAACTTTGTTCAAAGAAATGACTTTGATGCTCATAAAATACACCGTAGCCAATGTATACTCGGATAAGATAATAATCACCGCCATTTCGGTGAATCCAAACGTTTTTAAAATTTTGATAGGTTGTTCACTCCTTGATGGAATTACTCCATCTCTCCTGCCAATCCTGAGTTATTAGTTTTTTACTCTCATTTCTGTTTTGGATCTTGGACACATCAGAAACTTTGGTAACATCTCCCATGCAAGATTACTAGCAATGGTAATTCGAATTCCACATTTATATATTGTACCATTTGGTCTACAAATTGGCTAAGTCTGGCATGGTAATTCATGCTACTTCTTGATTTACTATAAGATGATATCCCACATTTATTTCTATACAATACGTTTTTAATATAGTGTCATGCTTCAAGTACTTGGAAGATGAACATAAATCGGTTGTTCAATCAACTTAATAGAGAAACGCATTTATGGTACATGTCATGTCTCTAACCACAGTGGGGCTGTTCCGTCTATTCTAAAAAGGATGTGAATGAAGAGAAGAAGAGCAGCTGCGAGAGGGTGGAAGCCATGATAATTATTAAGAAGTCTGGATGCAGAGAGTGTGCGTCATTTGTAGAAGTTCTGAAGAGAACTCTGAGTATTACGGTCTGGAATGTACATTTATTACTGTACATCCAGAGATTTTCCTTTTGTGCATGTTGTTTGATTCTTGAAAAACTACAAGATATCTGGCAAGCAAAAGTATACGAAAAACACGACTAATAGATTTAAGAGATAATGACTTCAAATCGCCATAAATTAAATTTTGAGTTACAGGAATACAATAGATCTTACTAAATGGTATTTTACAACAATCATAGAACCATTTCTCATAATTATCTTAAGTGAACAAGAGCTTGAGTAGATCCTTGAAACAGAGATAAGTTTTGTAAAAATTCTTTCGTATACACATGAAAGAGAAAGAACTGTAAAGTATATTAAAAGAGCTTTTAAATACATGAAATTAGATGGCTGCATTAGGAAAAGATTATTGAACAGAAAATATCCTCCAAAATTTGAAATGAAACATTATTTCACATATGCAACTAAGATAGTTCGGAACCTATAGATAATATTTTTGAGTAGTGAATAATATTTATAGTCTTATTTAATAAAATTATTTTTCAGTTTTACATAATTTTATTTCTCTTACAGCAAAAATGAACTTAATTGTATAAAATAAAAAATAAAAAAAGTCCTATAAACAGATTTCAATTTTGAAATAGTTTTTATTTCTATTATTAAAATAAATTTACTAATTTAAATGGGAAGGAAATGAAATCGTCAACAACAGATTTGTATTTTACAAAAATTGATAATTTTATTGCTAATCCGGGGAACTAAATTTTTATGACTCAGGTATAATATTTTTCGTGTTAATTAACATTTTAAAGTTTACATTTTTAATATTCAAAAACAAACTTTGATTTCTGTTTATATTTTAAAGAAATTAAAAGTCGTTTGACAATGGGAAAAAAATTCAAATCTAGAGGTTAAAATTTTTTTTATTGACACATCTAATGGTCTATCTTGAGATATAATAATTTACCCAATATTTATTTTTAATAATGTGTTTATAATATTTTATTACCCTTCATGTAATTTCTGTTTTACGCTTCTTTAATGAAAACGTTTTGATGAAAATATTTTGATTGAGAAGTTGTTTTAAAGAACTTTGAAAACACTTTAATACATATTTAAATACTGGCAACCGTAGTTATATTACAATGAAAATATTATAACATAATTATGATATTAAAAAAAGCATTACCAATAATCTTGCTTCTTCAAAATAATGGTACTAATCCTTCCTCAAATACTATCGTGATTTATCTACAGGTTTTCTCTCGTCTTCCACTGGAAATAATATTTTTGATCGAAAGTAACAATGCTTTTGATAATTACTCATGAATAGTTAGAACACAATTAAATATTCAAACCCAAAAGGCAAATCGTGGAAACAGTACTGTTAAACACATTTTATAGTTGCTATAAATGAACAATAAAATGGCAGAAATTATTTCAAAACAGCTACATTAGTTCAATAAGATGGGAAAGTGTTTTTTGCATTTTAATTGTTTTTCAGCATTGCATAAAAATAATGTTTTAGAATGTGTATGTAATACTTAAACGAAGAATAGTTTGTAAGACATATTAGCACATTTTGTTAATTATTTCGAAACTAAGCTTGATGTTTTTGCGTAATGATTTATATGAAACAATTCATGAAAGAAAATAATTGTTGTCCATCCTTATTGATGCTTATGAAATAGATTTTAAAAGATATTCTGCTATATTTTTATGTTAATTAGTTCGTTTTTCTTTATAAATCATTATGATTGTAATTATTTATTTGTTTCTAACTTCTCAGGGCTTATATTATCCTGCGGATTTCAGGAAAAACTGTTATTTTAATTAGCACATTTCTTAGAATTTCATCTAAAATGCATGCAATCAGTGTATTACAAAATTTTATTGAATCGTATCTATACGCATACTTTTAAAACTAAAAACGATAAATTTCTTATGTGGATATTTCTAAAATATTATTTCTGTAGTATAATTTTAAAAAACTTACAAAACAGACATGAAATATATAATTGGTAATTTTTAAGACTCGCGCTGAATTTCGAAATCCAAAGATAGATTAAAAGATTTTCAAAAACTGTTTTCAGCTCGAATTAAAAAAAAGTTATATTCTGAATAAATAAACTTTTGTTTTGTGTTTTAAATAAATGTAAGAAATATCCGAAATTTTACAACGACTGTATTAAAAACTAAAGATTTACCATACACAGTTTTTAAATAAGCCGATAAAAAAATGGAAAGATCTCTCATGGCATAATGAAAAGTTAAATATAAATAAAAATGTGAACAAATAAAGCGGCAGCATGAATAAATTATTTGCGGCTACATCTATAGAATAGCAAACAGTTAATCCCTTTTTATCTCAACATTTTTATCAACTACAGAGTAATTTACTGTGTTTATCAATTTATCTGTTTGTAAGTCCTAGTTTCGGATGTTACAATAGTGAGAACTGATTATACGACACAATTTTATCAAACAAATCATTCTTATTTCTAAAATAAATGACATCATAAACAAAGTTATACCCTATTTCACTACAATAAAAATTGCTTGAAAGAATCTCAATTTAACAATGTCATTTAAAATCAATATCAATGTTATTATTCTTGAATTATATACTTATAATGGAATAATTAAACAAACTGTAAGTACAGATTTTTGATGTGTTCCGAAATCCCACTAGAATTTCAGTACCAGGAAACCACCATAAATTTATCCTGGACTTGACTAGGTATTTGTTTGAACTGTTATCTAATATTAATCTTTCATTCTAAAAACATGGTTTATTATAAACATTTTCGAAAGACTATGAACGCTTACCTAATTGGTAGGGATGAAACTTTATGAGGTAGCAATGACCATCTAACTAGACTTGTAATTCCATTTCAAATAGGTAAAAAAAGGAATATTCAATTTTGAAAATATATAATATGTCAATATTACAAGCAGCTAATCTCCTGCAGCATAATATAACTAAAAGTTATTTCTGTTAAATCTTTAAGTTTCAAGAAATTTAAAAGAATAAATAATAAAGAAACTATATTTTATAATTTATTTCAGAAGAGCAAGCAATCGGTTTCAAAATTATTTTTTTTTAAAAATTAGCTCATAAAGACCTTTTAGGATCAGTGTACATATAATCGTTAACCATCGTCTGTAACGCTGGGTGGAGTAAAAAATATCACCGTCCTTTTGGTTTGCGGTGTTATCAGGAGCGATATCCCAAACTCTCTTTTGACATCTAGCAACTGAGACAGGTTTCTTATTCATACTTAAACTGACCGGTGTGATTTATCGGTACCCGACATAAATCAAAATTAGTTACGGGATCATAAATTTCACATTTTATTTACAATTTTTATGCTGGATAGTAGCAAAGTTTAATAAGCTAATGTCTGCAATTTTTATTATTTTGCACACATGCTGATTCGTAATAATCTCACCTCTATTGAAGGAATTACTATTATTTTCTTTCAACATTATCTTTATTTTCTATTTGCCATTGCATTTTGTTTTTCTTTTAGTGGTTCACTATTTACTTCAAACTGATTTTAGTTATTAATTTTAATTTGAGAGTTCATGACCTTTATTAACAGTTTTTTTTTAATTAAGGTCTGAAAAAGTAAAATAATGTATTGTCATGAGAAGATATAAGTTTACAATGTTTGAAATCCGAGCAGATGTAGAAATAAAGGGCGAAATCAACTACGAAATCTCATCTTTACAAATTAGAGACATATCAAGTAAAATCAAAATATATAATGGAAGAGGTTGATTCTAATTCAAAGTCCATAGAAAAACATAGAAAAGAATAGAACACAGATGTTACCGGTTCCACACAGAGAATCATGTCAGGAAGTTCGCGGTTGGAATACGCTGGAATGAAGTCAGTAGCGTAATCACACAGATATTCTTACGCGAGGGAAATAGTTCTCTCACTTTACCCCAACACAACCCTCCTGCGAGTGATATTTTTCAAGTATTTATAATAATACACATAAAAATTATTAAATATACCCTACAATAATAAAATGACATGCACATACAAAAATTAAGAAATTAACGAAGTATTTTCATAGAATATTTTAACTTTTCTTCACTTAAAAGGTAGGCCGCGGTGGCCCGGTGTAAGGTCTCGGCCTCGGAACCGGAGGGTTTCAGATTCGAGACTCGATTCCACCTAAGAACCGTCATGTAAAGGGTCCTCTTGCACGTTAAATCTGTCAGGCCAAACGTCCTCCCGCTGGTGTGGTGTGGAGAGGAGGGTGCCAGCTCAGGTGTCGTCCTTACCATCTGACCGTGGTTCAAAATTATGAAGTCCGTCGCAAAAAAACCCTAGTGTAGCTTTACAACGAGGCATTAAAATAACTAAACTAAACTAAGCTTCACTTATAGCTTTTATAAGAAAATCTGCAATCAACCATTCTGTTTGAACATATTCTAAATTAATTAGATTGTATTCCAACAAATCTTTGAAGAAAGAGAAACGCTAAGTTCATTTGTCTTGATTTATTTAAAGACCTAGAGCATTTAAACCTCTGAATTACTGCTTGACTATCTGACTGTAAAGTTACTGTATCATTTATAAATTATTTACAGTTTAACTCATTTAATAAATTTACAGTCCAGATCCATATTTCAGAAATTGCAAATAGCTCTGCTTCACAAGTTAAGAGACAGACACTTTTTTGTTTATGATATCTCCATGAAATTAATGAATTACCTTATAGAAATGCACTACCAGAGAATGATTTGCCATTTTTTGCATCCATCCCAACAAAAATAATGCATGTATACTAATAGTCATGTGTATGATACTTGATTAGTTATTAAAAGAACAGAAAAATGAAAATCCAAATAAAATTAGAAAACAAGAAGATAGAAACTATAAATAATAATAATAATAATTAAACAGATTCAACTAGCGGACAATAACGAAAGCTAATTGTAAAATTAAGAAAATATTTCCAATAATATACCATACAGAAGTTATGTATATTTTTCATAAACATCTATATATTTCATAATATATATTTCATAAACATCCAATATATATTTCATAAACATCTCAAGTCGATAAAAAAGTAAGAAAAAAGGGAAGGAGAAATGCAAAATTTGTGCCAAATATTTATCAAAATTAAAATTGTATGCGAACTCCTCAAATCACAACAAAAGGAAGGAAATAATTTTTTGAAAACAACTAATTCACACTGTCAAGTGAAAAAAAAAAATTCTCAGTTCGGTAAATATTTAAATAATCAAAATTATTAATAAAACTCCGGAGTAGAATCAGTACACATTAAAAATGCAAAGTAAGTTCGCTATCATTGATGATAGATGAATTTTACAGAAACCTGTCCTTGAAAAAGCATAAAAATTAAAAAAATAAACCAGTTAAAAATATCTGTCATTAATACTCTATTAACATTCACTTGTAAAATTATCAGCGAAAACATATATTATTAATTTTATAAAATTTTCGATTTGCACTGCAATTCTTGTCTTTACAATAGCTTTTTTGAATGTTTTCAGTTTTATTTTACATCTATTAAACAAAATGAATTCAAGTGACCTCAAAGTGACGTAAATGTTGCATTGTAATGCTGTTTACCATTGTGCTTTCATCTGGTATCATATGCAGTTAAGATAGTGAGTTAGGAAAATATATTATTTTTCAAAGTTTGGTTGGTTGATTTAAGCTTAATGGCGCAAGAGCTAAAATATAAACTATACTGCGCCAATCATATGGGCATTATTGTTCAAATTTTTGTAATTAGAATATGAGAGTTAAAAAAAAACATTGTGTTTTGGGGTTATTTGAAAATGCTTTTTCTTTTCATTTAAAAATTCTAAGTTATTGAAGAAGAAGTTAAGAAGTGACAATGGAAACTTGAATGGGATAGTCAAGTTCAACGCATTTATAGCTACGACGGAGTAACAACCACCCTACTTAAACATCCGGGTAAACTAAATGACTATGAGGAAACACGGAAGCAAAATTGCGTCTTTATGTCCTTCACCACTGCTTTGATCCCTCCCGTAAGAAGTACGTCGTGTCATGGAAATGCAGGCATCTCAACTTTACAGCTTTACTATACCAGCCAAAAAAATGAGTACCAGTTGTAATACCTGAAGTTTCTTATAATATCTTAGGAGACTGTAGATAGGATTGACGTATTTATAAACTGATAAATAAAAATATAAATGTATATTACGAATAATTTAAATAATATAATCCATATACATTGTAAATAAAAGAAATGTAAAAGCAATTTTAAACAGACTTCATCTAATAACGTTAATTAATATCAATTTAAATCGAAAACAATATGAAACAATTAAACAAAATTTAAAAACCAAAGAAGGAGGATGAAAGATCTAATTTCAGAATTAATGAAAAGCAATTTTAAATTAAAATGAAGTTAGTAAAGAAAATATAAAGCAAAAGATAATAAATTATTTTACGAGCAAGAATTACGCAATACAGAAATTATTCTAAATTTGAGTTGGCGTGACGCATTTTATAACGCGAATACGAATGGCCACCATTTCGTCATTAAAAATTTTCATCAGTAATTTGTGGTTCATTTCTTAAAAAAAAAAAATGTTTTTTTTTTATAAAGATTCTCGTTAAATTTCAAATTCTGGAAAAGATTAATATTTCAAAATAGATCTTCACTTAGTGCATATTTTCGACGTTATTCCATACTCGATTATTCGATTGATATCCCATTGGTTAGGTTCATTTTAAATATAATACAAGCGCATAATTCTGTTCAGTAAATTAATAAAGAAAATACTGACAAAGGGAGGGCATGTGGTTGCAATCAGAGATCGAGATGAGATTTAGTATAATAATAGTATGCATTTAGAATGTTCATTCATGAAAATATTAAAACGCAATGGCCAATCAATTTCGAGAAAATGGCCCTCAGATTTTTGGTAAAGTTTAGATTCTGAAAACTTGACCCCCTTCCGAATGATCCCAATGGTGTTGTTGTCTAGCTAACAATCGCATATGCGGAAAGTCAGGGTATAAACATCACTAGGATTTCTTTCTTTTCTTTTTAAACATTTCTTATTCAATTAAAATTTTGAAAATACTTTTAATTAATATGTTTTAAATTTCTTTAAATCTAAAATAAATATTTATTATCGAAATAAGTAATACTAAAATTAAAATTTTAAAAGAAAAAAATACAAATGCACTTATTTAAAGAAATTAAAAATTATTTAAATTTAATTTCGATTTGTAGATAGTTTTAATTTATATGCTACTTATTTTTATGCAAGTATAAATTTTTAATATTTTAATACTTGAATTGTAATTTAATGTTTAAAGGGAAAAATAATTAAAAATGTAACATTAATGGCTGCAGATAATTTAACACGCTTGCATCATTTTCAAATAACTAATTTTTAAATTCCTGGATTTTAATTGTAATAAGTTATCAATTCTAACTCAACGAAGCTGTATATATATCAAGAATTGAAAGGAGCAGCTGACATGTGTTAAATATGTAAGCAAACGTTCCTCACTGCAGTAATTAATAGAAATAGTAGAAAACAGGTGTTAATTTATCGATTGCGTAAGTAGATGGTTCAAAGCGTACTAAGCGTTTACAAAATTCTTATTTAATCGAACATGATCAAGGAATAAATTCTCACGCATATAGTATAAAAATTCAAGCAATTGTACACCATCAGTTGTCATAATCAATTTTTAATGAGATGATAGGTATGCATGTTACGCTGCCCAGCTTTCTGAGGAAAGATATATATTTTTAAATGTAAATGAAGCTTGTTTTTCCTTGCTCTTGTGGGCAATTATCATTTATCAGTTATACAAGATGTCGAAACCTATTTTGTTTAAAAATTTTTTATTATACTAGTTACCATTCTTATTCTTGTCTTGTATATAACCGAAAGCCGGCTTCCTGGCATAGGGGTAGCGCGTCTTCCCTCTGATCTGAGTGTCCCGATTCGGGTATGGTCATTCATCTTCTATTCTATCTGGGAGTCATGAGAATGTGCCTCCCAGTAAAAAGGGGTTGTGCAAGTGAATGTGATGTGTGATTAGTGAAATCGTACTCTTGGCCCTAGATGGCGTTACTGAAAAACAAGAGACGTAAATACTTCGGCTTGATTCGCTAACTGAATTAAACGGGATTGTCTGTGACAAGCGCCCTCGGAAACAACAGCATAACCGAAAATGAATGCATACGAGATATTTTTTTAGAAATATTGAATTTTTTTTACGTTGTTTGTATTTATAATTAATAATTTTCCCCATTTATGTTATATTTATTACTCTTTTTTTAAGTATTAAATTTTTAATTTCAGTATTAAAATTATAAACATTTATCCTTGCATAAAAATAAATAACATATCAATTAAAACTATCTGTAAATCATTGATTAAATTTAAATAATTCTTTTAAATGCATTTGTATTATTAATTATTTTTCTTTTAAATTTTATTATTATGTATTTCAATAATAGATATTCATTTTAGATATAAAAAACATAGGAATTAAAAGTATTTGTAAATTTTTAATTGAATAAGAATTGTTAAAAAAAAGAAAAAAGAATCCTAGCCAGGTTCGAACCCAAACCTTCCACACATAAGACGGTAACTTAGACAAGAACGCCAATGGGACTAGTCTGATGGGAGTCATTCATTATCAGTATATAAGATTTAAACCAAAAGTCTGAGGACAATGTTCTCGAAATTGGCTGGCCATTGAGTTTAAATATTTTCCTGAATAAGCATTCTAAATGTATACTACCATTCTACTAAATCTCCTCCAGAACTCAGATTTCAAGCTGTGCTCTCCTCTTGTGAGTCGTATTGAAAGAATTTTTCTCAAAATTAACCAAAAGTAATTTTTGTTTTTTGAAAGAAAAAAATAAGTCTGCCATTTGCGATTTTAGAGCTAAGACTAGATACTGGAAATTTACCTTATTGTGTTTATTAGTTTTCGTTTCTGTATTTATACGAAACAAACTGACTGATAGAAAACGAACCCTTTGTCTGATTTAGATCAAAATATAAGTATCTGTAAGTCATGAAATACAGATACAATTATTGGGATTAAGTAATATACCAAATTTCTACTATAGCACTGTTTTTTTTTTTTTGAGTCATCAGGTATGACTCTTAATCAGACATTTCACTGTTTTCAAACAAAATGTCGTAACAATTTACCGATTTTATGTTAAGATTACGCACCTAATCTTATTCGCCTGAATCTATTCATTTTACAGAAATCATATTCCTAAACAAACATAGAAAAAAAAACTATTTTTCTGAGTTAGAAAAATTTAAAACTTGGAAATTTGTCAAAATTATTCGAAACCGAGTTTTTAGTGGATTTCAAAACTTTCTATTTCCCTGCTTCGTATTCAGGGTATCCCATAAATATTGGGACAAACATTAAGGAGAGGTAGGTTATATCACAAGGATTCAGATTTACATAGTAAACTGAGGTCCGAAAAGCCTTCATTCGGCTCTAGGTGGCGCTGTTCACAGTAACATATAAAGAAGCAGACCTGCAATGAGCCTCAGATTCCCCGCAGAAGATTACGGCAGCATATTGACCATTAGGTTCCATGTATCCTATCATTACCGGGGACCGGTCAACACAACTCATATCCCTCAGTCATTTCAGCTGCGATAGCCCGCAGAGGAGTATGGAACGTTTCACAAACAGGAGCTGGAAAATATGTACCTGATTTATGGATTGGCAGAAGGAAATCAAGAGCCGCTGAAATGTTGTATCAGGAAAGGTATCCACAAAGAGATGCACCGGACCACCGGATGTTCAGTAATTTTCATCGCAATTTGTGTGAATATGTGCTGTAACGAGGTAATATACATAGTGAGGACAGGCCACGAATGACTTTAACTCCCAAGATGAAGAAAATATGTTTGATACCGTTCGAAGGAATACGAGTGCAGAGTACGAGCCATCAATACTGCTATTGGAGGGTCTCGGAATAGTTTTCATTGCGTTTTGCAACATGAACCATATCATCTGCAAAGCGTATAGTTACTGCAGATTATCCTCCTCATGAACGGGGTGGAAATTCACATCTTGGCAGCATTGATGCGGTATCTCGATCAATGTTGCCAATACGTTTAATGACGTTTTAATGACGGATGAAGCGTACTTAACGCTAGATGGGAAGTTCAATTATCACAATGTATATTTATAGGCTGGTGAGAATCCCCATGGCAAAGGAACTCATGCTGCCTAACTTCGCTTTTCAGTGAATTTGCTGGTGTGGTTGGTGACGTCTTAGTCGGATCTTACTATGCCATGGCCACTAGCATCTCCACAATATCTCATCTTTTTAAAAGAGGCTCTGCCAACATTGCTTGACCCTGTGCTACAACATATCAGACACACTATATGTGATTTCAACATGATGGGGCCCCTCCCCATTATGGCAGATGTGTTTGTAAACATTTGAATCAGGTGTTTGGTCACAGATGGATTGGTCGTGGTGGATCGGTTCCCTGGCCACCACGCTCCCCTGATACAAACAGCATCGATTTCTTTCTTTGGAGTGCACTGAAAAAGTGCTGTGTACGCAAAACCTGTGGTTTCAGAAATGGATCTGGTTGCAAGAATCGTATGTGCTGCTGCGGATATCCAACAAAATCCAGGTGTATTTGAGAGAGTTTGCCAGTCTATGACTCTACGGTGTAACGTATGGATCGCTAACAATGGTAGACAGCTTTCGTGAAATTTCCAATTATCATGTACCACAGCAGATGTAATATCTCTGATCCATAAACATTCAGATGATCTCAATCTTGTATCTCTTCATTTCTTCCATCTGTCATAGTACTTACCTATGGCGTTTCCGACCACGGGTTGCTATGTAAATTGGAATTCTTTTGATGTACTCTATTTCTCCTTAAATTTTGTCCCAATATTTATGGGGCACCCTGTATAATAAAATGAAGCAAGGATAATAATAAACGAGTGTTTCAGTATTTGGACAGGTTATGAAAAAAGTCCCGAGATAAGATCCGAAAACTGAAACTGAGTTTGTGCTTTTTGATGGCAATTTAAATAACAAAAAAAGCGTATGTATGCATGCACGCGAGCATGCGTGTGTGCGTATGTAAATAATTCTCTGAAGAAACAGAGACAGAGTTCTTCAACGTTTTATTATTCCTCGTGATTTAATAAGCTAATTCAATTTTTATCTGTTATCAAGATTTTTTGAAATCCATGATGAGTATGGTGCAGCATACCAAACAGGAAATCAGACGCAAGAAAAAAAGAAAGCATGAGGTATTTGGAACTTGTATAGTTTTAGAAAGAAATTTTCAGACATAACATTTTAGTTCTATGCGAAAATAAAAACCGGCGCAACTCAGAAACTAAAGTGAAGTCGAAGTTCAAATGATCAGAAAATTGCTTGTAGACCGCACATTAATTGGAAATTATTATGATTTCCTCCCTCCACAAGCCTCATCTGATAGCTTTGCTTTAGCTGCCAAAAACTTTTGTGATGATGGAGCAATTTTATAAAAACGCTTAAATTATTTAAAAAACTTAATTGATCATAGCTTGAAGCAATTATATAAAATGTCAGATAATAATAATAATTACAAATGTACAATATACAAAGATTCAAATGCTGTAGAATAACATAAAGGGATAATATAAAAACAAATACCTATATGTTGAATTAAAAAACTGATAACTCTATGATAAAATGAAGAGTTATTAAATACAAGATGTTTGAGTATAATGTTCATTTTGAGTACTCAGCTGAAAAGTAAATGTGTTCACGTAAGATCAAACTGCTTGTAATTTTTTAAACAATTCTCAGAAAGGAAAATTTTTTGGGGAAGCTAGTATAGTTTGTAATTTCTAAAGAGTTTTTAGCTTATAAAAAAGTTCTTAGTATTTCCAAAATCAACCGAAATGCTAATAGGAATCAAAATAGGTGATGATAAAATAATTTTTATCAAAATATGTAAACAAATAAAGACAACATGTTTCGAAAAAAGAAAAATGTTTTTCGAGACAGATGTTTGGTGTCATTAGTGATATGTCTTGGTTTGACATCATTGACAAAAATATTGTAATGACTTGTTCGAACTTGGTCCGGACTCAATGGCTCAATGGTAAAATACTATGGACTGAAAGCAACAGTTGGCAATGTCGTATCCGACAGAAAGCAAGTTGCCTAAAAATTGTATTGTTATTCATTTACTTTCTGTTATTTCTCGTTTGTTCTAGAATGTTCTTATAATTTCTATACCTTTTTCAATATGAAAGATTCGAGCCATTTCGTTTTGGATATGAAAACAGGTGTAAAGTTTATTTCCTTGAATAAAGCCTTGAGTTGAGTTTTCAGTTTGATGGTGTTTACTGGCGCTAAAACCATTTCTGATTATGTAGCTCCAATCATAAGGTATATGCAAACATAAGGTTCGTAAAAAGGTGCATGGCCACATTTAAAAGTTTAATTACCACTTGTGTTCTATGTCAAAAAAATTTATTCTATATATTAAAAAAACCTTGTTGTATTGATTTCAAGCATTAAAAGAAAATGAACAGTACTTGTATAAGGTAAAAGAAACCAACCTTTTTTAAAAAGGTAAAAAGATGAGGATGAGGCATTTTATGAAGGATGTCTTTTAAAATAAAGTGAGGAGGATGAAAATATTGAACTCTTTGAGAATTAATATGTGAGCAAGCACTCTGCGAGAATGTACCGAACTGTTAAAATGCATTGGCATATCGTTCATCGAAGTATCGAGTTGAAATTAGCTAGTAATATCTTTGACTTAAATTGACACACGATTTACCTAAGCTAACTTCATCTACGAATCAAAAAGAGTGACAACTCATGGGACTTAAAGTGAGAAATAAGTGGAAAAAAAATATTCCAGCATCTTCAAAATACAAACACAGAATGCTTTCTCAAAGCACCTGATTCTGCTTTCTGTGCAGCGTTGCATGTCTCGTTTCGACTATGCTTTTTTTTCCTTTTGTGGTGAGTATCTGGACATGACTTATGCGAGGAATTTTTTAAATGTTTAAAAATGCATTTTTTGCTTAATCATGAAGAAGAAAGCTGTCATTGAAAGAACTCCTCTCTTGCTCGTTTGTTACATATTAAATATCTGCGAGGCATTCTGTGAACTCTACTGTCTGTCCATCACAAGAACTCTGCTAGACGATCGTCTATGTTTACGGCGGGCGTCATAGAAACAGGTTACAGTAGGAAGAGTTCATTTCGCGGAGGTAGAAATTCATTCAAGTTTCTCAAGCTGACACGTTTAGCACCTAACTGGCGATATTATGTATTATAACATTTATTAGGTTGTTCGGAAAGTAATTTCGTTTTTTCCTGACAAAGGATTTAATTGCATTTTTCGCATCCAATTTCATACTTAAACCGCAAAATCATTTTATGTTTTAAGAGCTGATATAGCAAGGCTTGAGTGTGAAAAAGTGCAGCTGATTCTTCGCAGTAGTTTTTGGATGGTGCCCTTTTAAATATGGAGAGCAATAAACAGCATGTTCGTCATTTTTTTCTTTTTTGCTATAAAAGGTAAAAATGCTGTTCAAGCCAGAAATAAATTAGCCAATATGTGTGGAGAAGATGTGTTAACAGTACATCAGTACCAGAACTGATTTGCAAAATTTTTCCTTCAAATGAGGAGGCCAAAACCCACCTCGATCAGTTTTTTTTACAGCAAAGACCAAAACTTTTATGAGCGTGTAATCATGTTACTACCAAAAGGTATTAGACCAGAATGGCAAAAGGTATTAGACCAGAATGGCAATTTTATAATTTAATAAATAATTTATTCATTAAACGAAAATTTCTTTTCATTTTGACACAAAAATACGAAATGACTTTCCGAACGACCCAATAATTATTGAAAACAAATTTTTAAAAAATCACAAAGATGAAATTTATTTGCATACTCGGAGTATTGAAAATATCTGATATATCTGTAATAAATTTACCGAGAGAAAAGCAAATCAAATACAAAAACTGAATAATTATTTGCATGCCTAACGACTGCACAAGAAGAAAAAATTAAGAAGTAAAATCATGCAAGGTAAAAAATTAATCGTCATCATTTCATTTGATTTAAATTTATATGTTATTAATATAAAATTATCCACAGCAAACGCGTCTAATTTAATATAAAAACAATACTATAATTAATCGGGATTATTTCATTTGATTTAAATTTATATGTTATTAAGAGACAAAAAAAATAATTATATATGCAGCTAAATATTGACCAAAGAAAAGATTAATAAAACATAAAAGAAGTAAGCTAAGCGAATATAAAGATAGTGCAACTGCGACTAAAGCGAGAAGACGAATGTGCAACAAGTTTTTCTATCGCTACAATTGACGCCAAGAACAAGAACACCCCATAAGACTTCCGTTCGATTCCACCCATTCAAAATGGATCTTCCCTAACAAAGCCGGTTTCTATGATGCCCGCCATAAACATAGACGATCGTCTAGCAGAGTTCTTGAGATGGACAGACAGTATACTACCGATGAACAAAGGGCATCACTATTAAATGTTCGATAACTGGTAAACCAGTACAAGGGAATATAGCAGTACTTCGTGCTCCATTTTTCAATGACGTGACATTTTTCTATTAGCTTTGAGAGACAAAAGTACTGAAAAGTAACAAACTTTTTAAAAAAAACTAAAAATGAACTTTTAAAATGTACGAACTAAGCATATATGTTTTTAATTGAAACCTTTTAAATTGATGTTCGTTCCAACTGAAACCCTTTTGCTTTCCTCCCAATTCATACATATTTATTTTAATATTTCATAAAAACCTTAAGGTTATAGCAAATATTCGATAGGTCATTTCTTAAAACAACAAGTGAAGAGTTGGAAGCGATTAATTCAATTTGCGGGGATTTGAAAAAATTCAAGATCAAACTTTAGCGCAATCGAAACAGACAGACTCTGTTTCTATATAAATACAAAGTATTAGTATTTCCTTACAAACTGTTTTAAAAAGGAGAATTTTGCAAAAAGTAAACATTTTAATTTCTGGTTAATGTAACCAAATTACTTAAATATCGAGAAATACCCAATAAAAGAATCACATTTTGATACATGTTTTTTGATGAAAATTAAAAAAAGAAATATCTAAGATTGGTTATTCAAGGAAGATTATTGTACTAAAATGATGCAACTACTACTTTGAATTATTGGATATTTAAAAACTTTTTTGAATTAAATGCTGTCGAAGAATTCTAAATCTTAATCATATTGTATGAAATTATAATAGCATACTAATCAAAAATTTAATCAAAATTTAATGAAATTTAATCAAAAATTAATTATCTATGCCTTTTTTGAACCAAGATACTAAAGCACGTTTCGGAGCGATTCCTTGAATGACGGTGCATTACTATATCTCTAAGATTTAAAAAAAAAAAAAAAAAAAAAAAAAAAAAAAAAAAAAAAAAAAACTGAATTTTAATGATTCAGAAATATAAGGTTTAAAATATTTTTTTCCAAGGTGGATTTTAAGGAGAATAATACGGAAGTAGCTTTAAAATATCTTCATTTATTGGGAATTATAAAAAATACACTTTATTTGATTTTATATATGTTTAGCTACAATTCTTTTAATTATTATTCATTAACTAAACTATTTTTTAAATTTTTATTAATTATTTATTGAACTGAGGATTATTATTTTTTTATTAAAATTACTCGTTAGTGGTATTAAAATTGCTCTATTAGGTATAGATAATAAATGAACATATTCGCAAGTAAAATCATGCTATTATAAATTAAATATAAATAAACATAAAAGGAATCAAAGATTATTTTGTGTATAAATTTTTAAAATGAAAATATTTTTTTTATTTTTTTAAGCATCAGAAGACATGATTATAAACATATTCTATGGAGTTAAAAGTGAAAAACAGATAGAAGCATTGTTTATAATAATACTTATTTGTAGTGCATTAGAAGATTGCACCACTGTTACATAAAAATGTATGATATCAAAAACTATATACCCCCAAACATATACTTTGATACAACAGTTAGGACCAATAGTAACATATGGCAATTTGTGTCTGCAAAGCATACAATAATCACATGCAGTTATTTGAGAGCAGATCTAGCAAAGAACCTTTGCAAGTGTTTTGCTTCAATAAAATTTTCCAGCGATTTTGACATACCACATTTGAATATAGCAGTGACTACTTATGAATTATGAGATGAAAAGGTTCTTTATTTATAATTCCTATTCGGAATATCAGATAAATTCAATCTTAACAGAAAAGTTAAAAATACAATCTATGAACGTATAAGGATAAAAAGTGCAACTATTACAGTGAGCTTAATTCTAAAATATTGTAAGTATTCTTAGAAAATATGTGATATTAAATATAAAGATTTTGACTAACCATAATGATCAAATACTAACTAGAAAAGTGCTTCAAATTAATAACTGAAGTTTAAAAAAATTTGTAAAAAATTTGCAATTAACTTGAAAATACGAAAGATGACGACCAACAAATTTTCTATTGAATTTACTCATCACAAATTGTAGCAATACAGATTTATTTTGTAATTTTGATGAAATTCTTAATGTTAGTTACCTACATATAAGTAATGACGAAAAATTAACAGAATCAAATCTGCTATTTATTAAGAGCGAAATATTTTCTTTTGTTTGAAACAATCACTTACAGAATAATGATAGCAGAACGCTATGTAATCTCAACATTATTAAAAAATAATATGTTTAAATAATAAAAAAATGTAGATAGTACTTACAAGATAATCTTGGCGTGGTTGAAGATCAAGGAAAGAAATTAATATCCGAGTTACTGAATAATGGTTTAGTAACTTTTCCCATCAATATTTGCCTATTCACGCTTTAATGTAAACAAGTACTTGGATTCAAAACACATAAGCTCTAGGAATAGAAACACCACATCAAATGGTAAATAAATTATCGAAATACAATCTGTAACTTATCTAATGTTATCTAGCCTTTTGTTCAAATCTCGCACATGGTTTTAGATAATGCTGAGTCACTTTCTGAGGTAAGTTTGCATGCCAAAGTTCCCTGAAATCAAAGAGTTGATGCATACAATTAATGAAAGTTTCAAAGTTGCACTTTTTCGAAATGACAAAGGGGATTCAACTGAATTAAAGATATCTTATGTTATAGAATTAATATGACTATAATCTCTAATAGTACTTATTGCATTTAAGGCAAAATCGAGTTCTGTTAGATTTTTTAAATAAAAGTAAAACAATCTGTCATGTGATGATAATCAGAAAAAGATATCTTGCATTGAGAAATAAATGCGTCAAAACTTCAATCGCTTTGATTTGGTTCGAAATGCGGAAATTTTTAAACCGACAGAAAGTATATCTGTTCCTTTTACTTCCATTTTCTAGGTATTATTTTTGGAATATTTATAATGCTCAAAGTTTTTAAGAATTCGAATCACAAACATTTCAGAAGTAACCGTTGTAAATAGAGCTAATTCCTCGTCTAGTAACATTTCGTACAGGAATATATGATTGTCCTCGTCTTTTCCCTAAATTTTATACAAAAATAGAATGTTATGAAGAACATCTAGTTTTAAAACGGTAGCCGAAATTGCAAGTAATTTATTTTTAAATTATCTTTCAACATTATTTCATTGAAAGTAGTGTTGATAGAATATCTATTATATAAAAATCTTCATTCACACTCAAATTTAAAAGATTTTTTCATAAATCATTTTCTATTTATTATTTCACAAACAGAGATTCTTAATTTTTATTGTACGGAAATTTCGAGAAAAAAATTTAACATTCTAATGCTTTTTCCAAAGCTACCAACTTTTCTGAATAGTATTTGTATAAGTAAAAGCTGGCTCTGAATTTCTATCAACATGTTTTATATTTATTATGCTTATCATATAAAGTAACATTTTAATATGATTTGCTTGTAATTTGTCATTGCTATATATTTTTAATAATATAAAATTAATTATTTTTAATAATATAATATTAAAAATATGTAGTTTTTACTACTTACTCGAATACGAAATATAGAGAAAATATTGAAATCTTAAAAAAAAAATCCATTTCGAAATGTTTATGAGCCTTCTAATTTCAAATCCCTTTGAAATCTAAAAACACATATCTACCTCTCACAAAGATAACTCTAAAGACTCTTTAAACTAGGAGAATGAAAATTTGTGTATAATCTTTTTACCAAAATTTTAGATTTCTGTCAAATTTTAAGAAAAATCCCTTCAGAGGAAATCTATTTGTCTTTCTTTCCGAAGTTAACACTGCAACTTCTAAGTGAATAATATTGAATTCATAAAATTTCGCACACAGATTTAACATCTGAAATATAGATACTTTTCAAATTTGGTGACAAATCCATCAAGAGATTGATTTTCTCTACATCTATAATCATGTAAAGGCATAACTCAGAAGCTTGATCACTTAAGTATATCAAATTTGGCGTGTGATTTTCGGACTACAGGTGTAGTTCAGTACCAAATTTTGGTTTCAGTCTAAAAAGAACACAGTCTAAAGCGCAAATTATATTTTGGGGTACTTACTGTTAAATGATAGGGATTAATCACCAAATAATTCGCCAAGGATCAGACGGCAAATTTAGTAAAGGGGCCATTTCCCTGAATTTTATATATCTATTATTCGCTAATGCCATACTAATTTTTCGCGGCCTTATCCAAGGTCCTACAAATTAAGTGAGATAAAGGGGATTACATCTTTATTAGAAATTATGCGAGAAACGCTTTTCGTTAATACGCATTTTTTTGAAATATTTTTTCTGTTTATAGAAGTTGGTAGTTAATATCCTGTAGGGACTCATAAAATTTCCAAATCATCAATACGTTTATTAAAATTCTGTCATTTATGAAAATCCGTTAACGACAGCCGTCATTTACAGAAATTTCACTTGAATTAGTTTTTTAGGTAAATGCTTTCCCTTACAGACACTCGAAATGCCATGTCAATCGCTGAACTTCAATACCGACATTCGATTTGAAGAAACAGAATTTTATTTGATGCAATTTTATCATTATTTTCTTCCAAACGAAATATGAGTATAGAAACATGCCTATATAAGAAATATAATTTCCCATTGTTTATTTAAAAACTCAATCATATTTTTCCAAATCCATCGATATGCAGAATAAAATAGTGTGTATCATTATTTATCTCAAAATTTGCCGGTAATTTTGAACAAAATACTGTCTTGGAAAATACATGGGAGGGATGAAAGAGGACATCCTACTGTTCCTATATTCATACATAATATGCTGCATTCTAGCAACTTGCGAAAGAGTTTTTCATAATTGTAAAATCCTTATGACTTACAGGATTTTTTTAAATAGTTTTTCTTGACGACCTATAAAAATGTAGCCTGATTTAATATGCCGATTCCCCTTTCTTTGGAGGGTATCATAGAGGAATAATGTCAAGGAAGGTATTTCCATAGATAATATTTTGTCCATGGGTTGATGATTGTTATTTTGTGTCAGACTAAACTATTGTTATTTGCGGTGACCCGACCATTCAGATATAGTTTCAATATGAATATCTATAAAAATGCATTATAATAAGTTCCAGAGAAATTTAAACATGGATGGGTATTTTATATAGAGAATATTTTCAATTAAAATTTCCGACGAAAGATTAAAAAATGGGAAAAGTCTAGCCATATCTAAATTTGTACCTTTAATATATAAAAATGCCTGGAATGTAATTCGGGATGCATGTTATGCATGAAATATTAGTTAAGATCTGTTAAGTTTATGATTTTAATTCATACAGTGGTAATCATAACTATTTCAGAGAAGAGTTGTTTGTTTTTTATTTCAACGAAGAAGACGGAAGGAATATGTAGCAAAATTCACTTTTCTTACTGTCCAATCCCAGCTCGCGAAAGTATCCCGCTACGTATATCCATGTCCATGAACAATGTGATCCTACATGTGATTCGCTAATGTCCAAACGTGCTTAATTGTGTATGTTTACATTTCGGAGATAAATAATAAACACATGTCAATTTCTCTCTGATAGTATTGGTTTAAAGATTTTAAACCAATACTATCTCTAAAATAATGGTGGTGCGAGCGTCGGAATATATTTACCCAACATATTCTGCTCCGTTTAAAATGTTTACATGATAGAGAAAATAGTGTTAATTAGCTACTTAAACTACTACTAACTCTTTCAAACTTCAATCCATGTATATACATATGACCCCATTTATTTTTATTTCTGAACTTCTACACTATTGCCACTGTAGAAAAAGAGAAACGGCAGTTGACAAATAATAATAAATGACGTCGTCACATTCTCCCACCTTTTGATTACAAGAATTTAATCAAAACATTGCATAAATGAAACTTAAGAGCTCAAAATTCAAAGTCTTGAAGTTTAGAAGTAATTCTATCTTTTCTTCCCGACCTTGTTCAAAGGCCAGTCGGGTTCGCTACTTCATTGGAGAAGTCCTTCTTGAAGTCATTAACCTTACCATCCTCCTTCTGTTTATTGGTATTCTT
Source organism: Argiope trifasciata (assembly GCA_026543055.1). Taxonomy (NCBI): domain Eukaryota; kingdom Metazoa; phylum Arthropoda; class Arachnida; order Araneae; family Araneidae; genus Argiope; species Argiope trifasciata. The sequence continues at coordinate 5,273,018 of JAPMOQ010000852.1, read as the reverse complement.
GATGATTTGCTGTCTTTCATGAGGACTTTGGATTTCAAACGGGTAAATTCTTCGAACAGGTCGAATAATTTCTCCGGGTGAATTCTTTAATTTCATAACCGTACTGCACCGACCCTTCCAAGATAAATCTCTATAACTTTAGCCATCGACCAAAAAGTTCTCCTGTCTACAGATTCGATTAAAACCACTTCTCCTACTTCAACTGTTCTTGTGTTCGTTTGACTACCACGAAGATCAAGTTGCCCCAGATAATAATATAACGAAATCTTCGTCTCAGTTGCTCTCTTAAGGATTGCTAAAACTTAAGTCTTTTGTTTAGCTCAATACTGTCTAGACAATCAAGATCAGGGACTTCCAATCCAGGGATGTGTTGGAGAAATATCGCAGGTGTTAATGAAATCAATGCACTGGGGTCCTCTGTAAAGTAAGTCAGGGCTCTAGAATTGACAGTCGACTCAACATCACATTGAATTATGAAGAGATGATCATTATTCTACGAGGCATTTCTTAAAATATGTCACTGCAATTTCAGTAGTATACAGGGCTATATGGTAGTATACTATACGATGGTTTCACATCTTTTGGTATACGGGGAAAAATTAACTCATATATTTTAACACTCAGAAGTAATTAAGCTATTAAAAAATTTCTGCGCTTTTCTAAAAGAGAAAAATGTGGGCAAAAGTATTTTATCTTTTTTTTCCGAACATAACTTCGGAACATTCAACTCAGAAAACGCTTTTATTTAGTTCATATTATAATGAAAAAAAATTAGGTTTTTGTAGCATCAATCGTTTATCCTGCAATTATTCTTTAATTTTGAATCAATTTTTTCTAGTTATTTTTTCAACAATAGTTCCTTTTTTAAAATGTTAAATATTTTTTATTATTTAAACATGTTCATCAATTATTCGCTTTTGCCAAATTTTGAAGTTTAGTTGCTGTCTTCGAACATTCTCACTTTTGACTTTATTACACTGAATAGATATTTATGCGTGTGCAATAATTTACCTTTAAATACTCTTTAAATATCGCTTAAATTTATTTCATTGTTTTTATTAAATTTTTGCGTTATATTTTAGAGCTTTTAAATTCATAACACACTCAGCTCCTATATTTGTGGGCTTGCTGTGCTATATACAATATGGCGTCCGTTTTACGTTTTATTTTATGTTTCAATTTATTTTGTTATTGATATATTTTATTCATCTTCGTTGGCGATACCTTTATAAAAAGCTTTGATGGAACATTTTGACTTTTTATCGATATAATGACTATTTGTTTTACTTGGAAGTTGAAAACAAGATTTAAAAATAAATTTTGAAAATTACAAAGGAATTCCTATTATCCAATTATTATTATTCCTATTATGAATATTACGTCACGTATTTCAAGTGTTGCCATCGACTGGTAAAAATTGTGACACATGTTTAAAATGTTAAGGATGAGTTGTTTGCTGCTGTTGGATGTTTAAGTGCTCAGTTGTTCGCTGATGCTGTAATTTTTCGAAAATGAAAGGAAACTTCGAATTTGAAAGAATGGCAGCGAAATAAAAAGGGATGACATCAGAATTTTGGGGACTTTTGCGTATCTGCCAACGGTTGCCGGTGTATGTCTAAATGTGTTAAGGCATGTTAGGACAGGCTTAAACGCGTTAGGGCAAGTAGCATGACATCACTGTAAACTGACGGGATTGAACACCGCTTGAAACGGTTTGAGACAGGTTGAGCTACTTGCTATCTGCTTGAACAGATGTCATTGACTGATTCAGAGAATTGAAATTAGGTGAAGCTAGGCATTTTCCTCTCTCAGCAAACAAGTTCATTCACTACTCCACCTAGTCCCTCAGTGTGTGAATCACTCTTTCTCTACTGCTCCTGAAGCTTGCCAGTATCTTCTCAACGATGTTTCTTTCTAAAGATGCTGAAAGTTCGAAGCGCATGTATCAACAACATCAAGTTAAAAAAAACCCCGAAATAATCGTGTTTTGACCAACGAGTAGAAGGTAAAATTACTATGGATACTTTACCCAAGCAATATGGTCCATCTTGGTGATGGTTTGTTCAATTTAGAGAATGCTTTACAAAAGGAAACCAGAGTTCACATTCGAGTTTATGTAACAGATGACAATGGTTTCCTACATTCTACAAAAGAAGGAGTATCTTTGAAGCCAGAAGTATGGAGTTCTGGAGATCTACACTTCGCTCTTTTCCTGCACTTTTGAATCCCGATGCCGTGGCTGTTGTGAAGAAAGATGTTTGCATTTTCAATCAAAGCGCTATTTCTCAAATGTGTATTAGTTTACCGAGACTTTTTAAAGGCAATTCATTTCATCCGGTACCATAAAAAGTTATCAACAGAGAAGCTCAATTTGAACACTTATTAGATTCACATAATCGAATTTTCAATTGTGTTAAATCTAGTCTCGTAAAATACACACTCAAAGACCATGTCATTTTTGAAATTTAGAAGTATCCATATGATGAATAATTAGATGACTGGAATGCTGATACTCCACAAGGTTATGATTAACTGGCAATTTCTTTATGTAAGTGTTTGTTGGATAGTATTTCACAAAATATATCTGGGCTTTCAAACCTGAATGTATTGACTGTAAGCAAGGGTTTATATTTAATATGGATTCTTGTGACTGTGCGTCATTTCGTAAGAAACAGAATTTTGATGCTTATTTTAAAAAAGCACTGTATAATGTTGATTGAAATGTGTTAGCTGCTAAGTTTGTAAAACAGAACATTAATAGACCATATCTCCGATGGTTTCAGTAAGACTTTTTTATTGAAATGGATATTGTAAAATTCCTGTTGAAAACGAAGAGAGGTATTTAAATGAACCTGTGGATGTATCTTTATCATGTGTTGAGTTTTGAAATCTTATATTAAAATGTATTTATTTCCTCTAATGTTTTTTATTTCATATTTTTTAACCTTATTCTTTATCGTTTATATACACATTTTTTCATACAAAATTATATAAAGACTTTATAAATCTTATGTTGTCTAATTGGTTATCTGTATACATAACAGAACACGTATTTTTATTTTATTCAAGTTTTTATGAACTAAAAAAATCACAGAACACTCGCTTGAAAAATTTTATTAAAATCCTAAGCATCCAGTAAGTTTTACAGGTTTAAATGCTTTGAGAAAAGTCGTAGGAAACAGTGTAAAGACCAAAGACATTAAAAAATGGTTAGAGTCTAAAGAGTCTTACACTCTACATAAGACAGCAAGACGAAATTTTAATAGAAATCGAGTCATAGCAGGAAGAATAGATAAACAGTTTCAAGCTGATTTGTTAGACATACAGTCTCTAAGAAAATTTAATAAAGGATATAAATATTTGCTGATATGTATAGAGGTGTTTTCAAAATATGCTTGGGCAATACCCTAGAAGGATAAAACTGGTCAAAGTATTAGGTTGTTCGGAAAGTAATTTCGTTTTTTCCTGACAAAGGATTTAATTGCATTTTTCGCACCCAATTTCATACTTAAACCGCAAAATCATTTTATGTTTTAAGAGCTGATATAGCAAGGCTTGAGTGTGAAAAAGTGCAGCTGATTCTTCGCAGTAGTTTTTGGATGGTGCCCTTTTAAATATGGAGAGCAATAAACAGCATTTTCGTCATTTTTTTCTTTTTTGCTATAAAAGGTAAAAATGCTGTTCAAGCCAAAAATAAATTAGCCAATATGTGTGGAGAAGATGTGTTAACAGTACATCAGTACCAGAACTGATTTGCAAAATTTTTTTCTTCAAATGAGGAGGCCAAAAACCACCTCGATCAGTTTTTTTTAAAGCAAAGACCAAAACTTTTATGAGCGTGTAATCATGTTACTACCAAAAATATGGCAAAAGGTATTAGACCAAAATGGCAATTTTATAATTTAATAAATAATTTATTCATTAAACGAAAATTTCTTTTCATTTTGACAAAAAAATACGAAATGACTTTCCGAACAAACCAATATTTTAACTGGCTTTCAGAAAATATTCAAAGAACGCACTCCTCGATGACTTCAAACGTATAAAGGAACAGAATTCAAAATCAAATTTGTCCAAAATTATTTAAATAAAATGAATGTACACTTTATAAAGACAATTAATGAAACTAAAGCTGGCATAGTTGAACATTTTCATAGAACTCTAATGTCCAAATTGATGAGATATTTTACAGAATATAATCCTCAAAAATCCATAGACGTGATTCCGTACATCTGATTAAAAACGTAAAACCATGTAAGTAAAATTCTCAAACATATTCGAAATGATGTAAGATAGAATACCATGAAAGAAATGTTTATAGCGGTGCGTATGGAATAAAAGGGATACCAAATTAAAATTTCAAATGTAATCTAAAATTCGTACAAACATATTAAACACACAAAAGGACCCCCCCCCCCAAAAAAAAGAAGAAAATTTAGATTTTTGATAAAGATCCAATGTTTTTGAGAAAAGTAAACAACCGTGGATGGGGTCTTTTCAACAAAAAATCTTTCAAATTCATATCAGTAGTGCCAAAGAAGGACAGACATAAGGAATTAAAATCGGGACATTTTGTTAAAACATGATCTACTGAATCTGGTATTCTGCATAAAGAACATATTGGTGCCTGATCTCTAAATAACAAATGCTTGTGGGTGCAACGAAGGCGAGTTAGGTTCACATCAGCTTGAAGAAAAGGTATAGTCGGCCATGTACTAATAGTATGTTTGATGCTGTAAAGTTTGTTATTCGTTTGACAGCTCCAAGATTCCTGACACTGAGTATGAATGTGCTGCTGTACGCATCGGCGGATGTGATATTAGGGTATACTATGGTTTAAAGGGATTGAAGCCAATCGAGCTACGCTATCTGCCTTATTGTTGCCATCAATGTCAACGTGACTTGGGATCCAGCAAAAAATTATGTCAAACCCTTTATTTTCAAGTGAATGGTAGCAGTATAAGATATCCAAAACAATAGGATGGTAGTTAAAAGTAGTGTGTTTTAGTTGTTTTAAAACACTCATGCTATCACTATAAATACAGAATGTCCTAAATTGGCTTCTAGAAATGCGTTGCAAGGCATAAAATATCGCCATTGCTTCTGCACTATAGACCAAAAATGAGGAAGAAAGGCTATGGCTGTAAGAGATATTATCAAATACTCCACCAAAACCTGTATGTCCATAAGTCTTAGAACCATATGTAAACACGGCAATGTAATCAGAATACCGACTACGATGAAAATAAGAAAATACTTTGAAAAATAATCGGAGAAGTTTCACTTATTAAAATTTATGAAGTGGTTTATATATTCAACTGAGAGCATTTCCCAAGGGGCGTGATGAAAAACACCTGGCGTCAGGACTTGAGATTCCTCAAGTTTTATATCTTTAATCAAAAGTTTCGTGCGATCAAAGAAAGGACGGATACAATATGGTCGAACATTATAAAGACTGCTTGCTCAAGGGATGATTAGAGTTCGACATTACTTTAAAATAATAAATAAAGGATAATTTCAGTCGCCTCAAAAATAGTGGCATTTGGTGGCATTCAGCATAAATGGGGGATTATCCGGAGAGCTCCAGAACATATTCGTAAAGCTGAATGGTGAACTGGGTCAAGTTTCCGTCAGACAGACTTCCACGCAGAGCCATAAACAGCACAGCCATAATCAATGCGAGACAGTATTATAGCCTGATATATCCTAAGAAGGGAAGCACGATCCGTGTCATAAGAAGAATTTGATAAGACTTTCAAAATATTCAATAGCCTTTCACACTTTTTATGTAAATATAGAATATAATATAGTATGATCATGTTGGTTGTGGTATTGTTTTTTGCACTCAAATTATGACCTACAACCTGCACATATCGTTTTCGGTTTTATCTGCCGAGCTGTTGGCAATACTTTATGCCCTACAAAACATATCCCTCTGCTCTGATCACAAATTCTGTTTATATACTGACAGTATGAGTTCTTTAAAAACACTTTCAAATTTTCACAGTCGCATTCATCCCGTTGCAATGGAAATCCTAGTCCTTTTAAAAAGCCAACAAAATAGGGACTTCGAAATTCTTTTTTGTTGGATTACGAGTCATGTCGGAATCATGGGAAATGAACAGGAAGATAAAGTTGCAAAAACCACATCTTTGTCTTCGATGAGAGGAACACCATATTGTGATGCAAAAAATTCATCTGCACATCTTTTATACACTCAGTGGCAGGAGTCATAGGATCATCAAACTAGCAACAAGTTCCACTCTATAAAACCAACGATTTCATTTTGGCCTTTTAATTCAATGCTGGAGCTGGATGTCAAATTGAATCGATTTCGCATTGGTCATACTCGCTTGTCCCACAAACATCTTTTATTCGGCTATCGAGCTCCTTTATGCTCAAAATGCCAGGTGATTTTAACGATTCATCATGTTTTTACTGAATGTCCAGCTTTTAATTTCTATCGCTTACGATTTTTTAACTCCTTGTCCCTGGACATGCCTACATTTTTGAGGAAAGACCCGCACAAAAATGTTTTTAAGTTTTTAAAAGCAATTGGTATTTATCAACTTATCTAAAACGTTTCTAACCAATTGCCATTGTTTCTATGTGTTTATAATTGAACTTTCAACATCATTGCTTTTGCATTTGTTTTTTTAAATTATCAGACAATGTTTGTCTTGTTTAACCATATGTATGGCGCAGTATGGCTTTTTCTAACTCTTGTGCTAATAAAACTAACCAACCAGCCAACCGGTTTACATCCTTCCTCATTGGCAGCCGAGGAGCGGGGGTCTTACAGCAATATTTCTTGCTAATCTTGTATTTTACGAGCATTTATTATGTAACCAATATCAAAAAGTCACAAATACCAGTGATAAAAACTTTTAAAGGAGGGTTGCGATTCAAATCCTTTATATGATCTTACTAGTGATACTTCGATAACAGGCCTTGGATCACGGTAGATAATAACAATCGATACGATATGTCCGATGGAAGATCTCTAACGAGAATTGAATCATGGATAGGAAACACCTCTTACACACTGATGCACTTTCCTGGAACAGATTTCTCACAAATAGTTGCGGCGAAATCTATTGATCACATGCAGTGGATTTCTCATTTCGCAAAGAGTCAAGTCCCAGCTCTTCCGATCTTATCGCCTGATAATAATCAATACTGGAAGCAATACGCGGCATGTTTCTTTAAACAACTTTCTGTAGATATTCAATGCTCCAAAAAAATTTCATATGGATGGATATAAATACTATAATTACAATCTTCACACCATTATTATTGCGTGAAAAGTAAGGTAAAGTGGCTGCAGTATATTCAAATGAAGGGAAAGCCTAAAGTCTAAGTTCATTATAAAAACCTTAAAAACGCTCAATATCGATTGCGATCCTTAATAATAATAAAAAAGAATGCTTTAGGAGTCTCGCGCTGCCAAGTGCCATGAAAATGTTGATGCGAGATTTTATAATAGAAAAAAAGTGGTGTTACCGGAGGTATAACAAATGCGTTAAAACAGATAAACGCCATGCGACAACACAGTACTTCTCCACCAGTCTTCAGAGACGAAAAACAATTTTCAAAATATAGTGCAAAAATAGCTTGATTATGAAAATCACTTATAAACGAAATCTTATTTTGTGACCGGAGCAAGCCGTGTATGACTTAGGACAGAGGTGTTCAACTACGGCCCGCGGGCCAAACCCGGCCCGCTAAGTGATTTTATCCGGCCCGCGGAGGGTTTTAAAACATAATGATGTTTTCGCCCAAACCTTTTCATTTTCATAAAGGTATATCGAAAAACTACGTGGCCAACAAAACGGAGTTGTTGTACTTGACCAAACACAAATGTCTATCGCGCTGTTAAGTTATAAGACTAAATAAAAATATATATTTCGGTAACTCAAACATAAAAGAAATTTTATACGCATGTGAATTTTGACGATAAGCAGAGTCTTATTGTTTTGTTGTAAATTAAGCATCAGCAATTTTGAGTAGTTCGCTTAAAGAAGCACTTAAGTATAAATAAACAAATATCGTTTTGATTTCGATAACGTTTTCATGGAATTATTGCACGCGCACAGTAGCGTACCTAGAACTTTTGCCGCCCGGGGCGGTCCCGTTGCTGCTGCGTATAGCCAGGCGCTCGTCGTCCGTCGGTGCAGCGCGAGAAGTATAGAAAATTCCGCCCCCAATATGTGCCGCCCGGTGCGGATCTGTACCGTACTTTTTCTCGAATGAAATATCTCAAATGAAAATATAGAGCAAATTTATCTGATGATCATTTGCAGTCATTGCTTATGATTGGTGTAACAAATTTTGATCCCAACTATAAAGACATTCTGCAACAACAAAAAAAAACCAGTTTCATCATTCGCATTAGAAGTTGCATGAAAATGTTTCAATTTATATAAAATAATTATATAATTATACTTTGTTTGTTTAGTATTTTGTATTTTCAAGTTACAATAAAATAGTATTAATTAATAGTATTTAATGTTACTTTACTCATAATGATATTTTTCAATTTGTATATGCATGTGGCCCGTATAGCATGGATCTAATTTCGATCCGGCCCGTGCCGTGAAAAGTTTGGACACCTCTGACTTAGGACAATTAGGTTTACAACAAGCATTAGAATTTTAAAAGAAAACGGGTTTCAACCAGTCTATTGTCACTTTTACTTCTTTATTGATGAACTTGATGAACTTAACGACTCTTTGAATGATTAACGACTTCAATGGTACCAAGTATGGCTGTGAAAGGATTCTTCAACTCATATGTTTTTAAGACAAGATTGCGGGAGAAGTGGGAAAGTACATGTGCGTAAAAACTTTTTATTGATTGTGATGTGGCATCGGCTCAAGTTTCAGTTTACTCACCCAATTCCTAAGCTGACGGAGAAAGTCTTCTGAAACAGGGAGACTTTTTTCTCAGAAAAACTGTCCGGAGAGCCGCAGTGGAAAACCATCTCAGCTGGCGATACAGAAATGCCTTCCTTGACCGTAGCACAAATCCTGAGCAGAACGGCAGGCAAAACTTCAGTCCACTTCTCAGTGGCATGGCACATGACTGTAACCTTCAACTATCGATGCCATCTTTTCACAGCTCCATTGGGTTGAGGGTGGTAGGCTGTCGTTTGGGTTCGATGGGTGCCCAGAAACTGCATGAAAACTTTGAAGAGATGTCCATCGAAGTTACGAGTCTTGGTTTGTTGTTATGAACTCCGGTACTCCAAAGCGGGAAATCCAACAGTCGAAGAGGGTCTTGGTCAGAGTTTCATTCTTCTGGTGAGGCATAGGAAATGCTTCAGGCCATCTGGAGAAACGATCGACAACTGTCAAAGGTACTAGCATCCGTTGGAGGGTGGAAAAGAAACGACGTTATCGCAATTTATAGTGGTGGCCAAAACTGTGGACGCCTTTCAAAAATTTTATGTTTCTAAATTTGTATGCTTATAGAAATTGTAACGTTTCAAAAAATGCAAACTCTTACATATCTCATAAAGAAAATTTAAAGCTGATTAAATTAATTAATTAAACTAGGCAAAGATCAAACGAATCCATCTAACTACCGTCCAATAAATTTGACGTTTCTTTGTAAGTTATTGGAAAAAATGATAAATAGTAGATTAATTTATTATCTAGAAGACAATAAATTGCTCCACCCCATTCCAGAGGGGATTTGGAAAAGGTCGTTAGGCTATTGAAACTAATATTCGTCGCTCTCTTCTACATAAAAAAACATTTAGTTGTCATCTTTTTAGAAAAAGAAAAAGCTTTTACATACGAAAATACGTATACTTTTTAGAAAAAGTATACGACATAACTTCGAGATATGGGATTTCAAAAGACCTGCATGATCTCGGATTAAGAGGAAACCTTCCCATTTTTATAAAGAACTTTTTAAAATTCAGAAAATTTCATGACAGAGTGGAAACCGAGCTTTCTGATATTTTTCCCCACAATTTACGAGGAGAAGCGTGTTCCACAAGCTAATGCTCTAAACGTAACCCTTTTCATCGTAAAAATAAAAAACATTTTAAAACAACTATCCCCTTTTGTGAAAGGATCATTATATGTTGACGACCTGTACAGGAATGAATATGAATTTTATCCAAAGACAATTACAGATTGCAATCAATAGTAAACCATTATCTTTACTCAATAAAGACAATGGCTTTACTGTTTTGTACATCGAAAACCGCTTATGTCCATTCCTGTCATAAACGCAATATTCATTTTGACACTGAACTAAAATTAAACGGAGAAAATATATCATTTGTGAATAAAATTCGTTTTTTAGACGTTAACTTTGACAAAAAGCTCTCATTCCTGCCTCACATACAGCAGTCACAAAAAAAATGTAAAAGGTTTCTAAATATTCTGAACGTATCGACTACAGCTTGGAGAAGGGGGAGGGGGTAGCTGACAGAATCTCCATACATAAGACTTACAAAGCTGTGGTACTCTCCAAGTTCGATTATGGCTCTTCCAGGAAAAGTATTTTGCAAAAACTGGGCCCAATTCACCACACTGCTCTTTGTTTATGTGCAGGAGCTTTCAGGACTTAACCCATTAATAGCCAGTAAATTGTTAGTTTTGAACCTTCCCTTGAATCTAGATGGCAATGGCTTTTCCTGAAGCATTATTTTAGGATTAAATCAAATATCAACAATCCGTCTTATTGTTTTAAATTGCGCTCATTCTGTATTCGATTAGCCGAAGCCAGTAAATCATTCATTCCTGTACTTCATAAGAGAGTGCATAATATTTTTACAGATTTCAATCTATTCCATTTAAAGGTAACTCTTCAGCTGAAAAATAAGTTCCCACATTGGAAAGTTCCTGTTTTTCATTATTTAAACCCTTTCATAAGCTTTACCAAATCTGACACATCGGATATAACCCATTAACGGCTCTTTGTTGGAAACGAGCAGCATTACGTAGACTTTATTCCAATTTATACAAATGGGTCCAAATCAGCTAAAAGCGTTTCTTTTTCAGTTACTTTCCCAGATTATGTGTTTTCTTTTAAAATTAATTCTTTCTGTTTAGTATTCACAACAGAGATAATTGCTATTTTATATGCACTGGAAGAAATTTCTGATAGTCAGCAAAAGCATTTCATCATTTACAAAGACTTTCTAAGTATATTAGAGTCTCTTGAATCCTTTCATCCGCAATTTCATTATCATCCCCTGGTTTTAAATGTTTTTAATATTTTAAATAAACTAGCATCTCGAAATTTTAATGTCTTACTATGCTGGGTACCATTCTATGTTGTGATTGTGGGCAACGAAAGAGCAGACAAGGTTGCCAAATTGGTGACTGCCACAAAGAATACTACTACATCTTTGAAAAAGCACATAAAAATATTTCTTTTAAACAAATGGCGAAAAGAGTGAGATATTGGAAGCGAAAACAAGCTTCATGGAGTTAAGCCAATTGTCGAACCTTGGTCTTCACAAATTAATAAAAAAGCAGATACAGTTCTCTTTAAATTTCGAGTATGTCATACTCGATACATAGATCGTCACTTACTGTTAAGATAACAAGTTCCAATGTGTTCTTGATGCAACTGCACTACGTACCCCCTTTTCTGAATGCCCAAATTTTTATACACGGCGTTTACATTATTTTTAACTAATAATATTTTTTAAACTATTTTAATTGGAAAAACTCCCCCAGGGTTCATAGACAGAAACTGCTGCAAAAATTAAGTACTTTTAAGCACCTTAGCCCCCAAAATTAAGCACCTTTGTAAAGTGTGCATACGTAGACTATGTATTTTCTAAGCATAGTATTTTTTTTTTTTCCTATTTTATAAGAATGAGTAAATGTAAGCAATGTACTGAAAAAAAATTAATAATCATTTCATTTCTTCTATTGTAAAATTTGGTCTTTTCGGATTTGACAAAAGCAAACAAATGATCATAAAAATGAAAAACAACTATTAATACCAAAAACATTAAATTAACTTTTATAAGATTAACAATACATATATGTGCGTCTTTAACATTTCATAAAATGAAATTATCAGATCGATACAATATTTCTGAAAATATCGATAGTGATGTGGGAGCTCAGAATGACCACAAATTTTGTATTTAATTTTTATACAAGCGATAGCAAATAAGATCCAACACGGCTGGGATGAAAAGAGTAAATTACACAATTACCATAATCCATTAAGTAGTTTTATTTCAATCTTATAAAGCTAAGAACTAAAGCATTCCTATGATTATCATCATACGACTGGCAAAACTGCCATGAAATTGATGATAGAACAAAGCCATATTCTAAACAAGTTTTTTTTAAATCAATTTTAATTTTAAAAAATCATAGTAGCGTTCACAAATGATCAGACTAAAAGGAGATTGTCTTATCGCTTCTTATTTCTAAAGTGTAGTAGAAGTCTGAACGTTTAACGTTCCTCGTAAAAATTACGAGGTCCGTTTGAAACGGACCTCGTAATTTTGAACCACGGTCGTATGACGAGGCTGACACCTGAGTTGGCACCCCGCTCCCTCTCCAAAATTCCATACCACACCAGTGGGAGGACGTTCGGCCCACCAACGTGCTTTGAACCCTTTATTAGATTTAACTCAAAATTTAGAAGATGTTTAGGCAATAGATATTAAATCTCTGTGCCAAATGTTAACTATCTAGCTCTCTTCGTTTTGTAATTACCATGCTAAATTATATTCGAGCAGTGGGACAGATTTAATCTGAACGAATATTGCAGAAAATTTGATCGAAATCTACAAGTTTGATGTGAAGACCATGTACCGAATCTCATCCATCCAGAGCAAAATGTTTCTGTTCTATCTTTGTCACAGACAGTTATTTTTCGAAAATATGTTTTTGGTTTCAAGAAGATATGAAACGTGGAGATTCATTGAAATTTCGAGTACGAATTTTTTAAAGATTGCAATATTTTCACTAAATTTTGTATACGAGAAAGTAAATATGCCATTGGAAGCATTTTTTTAAAGTCTTTCTAGAAACCAGTGGGAGACAATATGTCGCATTACTTCAAAATTTAACAAATGAAGAATTTTATTCAACGAACATGTTTTAAACTGTTTTAAGTTTAAATAAAAGCAAAGTAAGCGCCACCCCCTTTAATGCAATTTTAACAGCTGTGGAATAATATGATTCAACGATTTAATGAAGCAATATCATTTTGAATTTGATTATAATAAAAATCTTTGCAATAAACTGTGTCCAAAACTATTTTATCAGAAGTTATTTTTTTTTAAAAATTACATTCAACCAAAAATTTTTTTTTATTATGTGTTTATTTTTAACCTATATTTATTTCAATTATTTATAAACTTTAAAACGGTGTTAAACTAATTTTTATGCTATAATATTCTATGATGAAAACACATTATAACTCTATTTTTTAATTAAACTTCGAATTAAAAGTTTGAGAAATCCGTTCTTAATGCTCCTTCTAATACCCAAAAAATAACTTTCCAAATTCCATGCTCCTAACTTCCTTGGCTTAATACTGGACGTTTTTCAGGACAAGACTGTATATATAAAGAGAGATTTCATCAAGGAAAAATTTCTATAGCATTTATAAAACGAAAAAAAATCATTATATAAATAAAAAATCTTAGTCCTGGAAAAAAAATTTAAAAAAAAACACTTTTTAAAGAAAATTTCCTTAGAAATATTTAAACAACAGATCCAGCAGATTTTTCTTCTTCTTTTTTTCTTTTCTTAAACAAAACCAATTTGGAAGATTAGTCCAGCAAATAACAATGTTCAAATGGATGGGCGCCTACAAAAAATACCGCAGAAGATATCACGACCACTGAAAATTTAAAGCTAAACATACTGGATTTTATACGATCGGCTAACGTAATTTCATACCACAATTACAACTAAAAATAGTAGAGTTGAATACCTGAAGTCATTCAAGCAATTACTCCAAAAAGACATATTAATGACAATGATGAATGAATATGTTAGTGTTTTTAAAGCAGCATTTTCCATGTTTGATATATCGTTTAGGCGCATCAAATCCAACCGGCTATTTCCATATTTCTCATTGATCGAACCATAATACATATTTTTTTAAAAACACATAAAAATTAAAATATATACTTACCAGACATAACTTAAATAAATTCTTCCACATCTAAGACATCAAAAATTGAAGAAATTTGTATGTTTTTCGATTTGCAATAAGTATGGAATCAGAGGCGGCGGCAGCAATTTTCTGACTAGGGGGGGGGGTAAATATCCTGTCGATACTGCTACATTCAGTGGTGGCGGGGTGGTCGGCTGTATACAAGAAGGGGGGGGCTGGATATATCCGAAGGGGGACAAATAACATTTCACAAATTTAGTTTTTATCAATTCAATAATACTTAATTTTATAGCTTATATAATTAACAATCCAATAATAAGTAATTATTTGGATTGTTTATCAAATAATTATTATGTATATGCTTATCAATAATTTTGATATAAAGACAGTAAGATTCTGTAAAAAGAGACAGTAGGCAGTAGATTTTGATATAGAGACAGTAAATTTTTGATGAAAAGAAGATAACAAATAAATTATACCGTTGACATTGTAAATAAATTTGTGCATTATTTTAAAAACATCACAAAATAAAAACTTGCTAAAGCAAAAGAAATTTTATTATTGATTTATTATTGCACGTACACTGAAGTGACAAAAGTCATGGGATGACTGTTAATATCGTGTCGGTCCTCCTTTTGCCCGGCGAAGTGCAACAACTCGACGTGTCATGGAGTCCACAAGTCGTTGGAAGTCCTCTGCAGGAATATTGAGCCATGTTTTCTGTATAGACGTCCATAATTGTGAAAGTGTGGATGGTGCAGGAGTTTGGGCACGAACGGACCTTTCGATGATGTCCCATAAATGCTCGGTGGGATTCATATCGGGCTATCTAGGTGGCCAGATCATGCGCTGGAATTGTCCGAAATGTTCTTCAAACCAATCGCGAACAGTTCTGGCCCGGTGACATGGCGCATTGTCATCCATAAAAATCCCATCGTTGTGTGGGTACGTGAAGTCCATGAATGGCTGCAAGTGATCTGCAAGCAGCTGAACATAACCATTTCCAGTCAATGATCGGTTCAGTTGCACCAGAGGACAGAGTCCATGCCATGTAAAAACAGCCCACACCATTATGCAGCCACCACCAGCTTGAACAGAGCTTTGATGACAGTTTGGATCCATGGCTTCGTGGGGTCTGCGCCACACTCGAACTCTACCATCAGCTCGTAACAACTGAAATCGTGACTCATCTGACCACGCCACGGTTTTCCACTGGTCTAGGGAGCAGTCGATATGCTCACGAGCCCAGGAGAGTCGCTGCAGGCGATGTCGTGCTGTCAGTAAAGGCACTCGAGTCGGTCTTCTGCTGTCATAGCCCAAGGAAGACCAATTTCGCCGCACAGTCCTATCGGGCACGTCCCTCGTACGTCCCACATTGATTCCTGCAGTTATTTGACGAAGTGTTGCGTGTCTATTAACATTGACCATTCTACACAGACGTCGGCGGTCTCGGTCGTTAAGTGCAGGTGGTCACCCACTGCGCTGTCCATGATGGGATGTGATGCCTGAAATTTCATACTCTCAGCACACTCTTGATACTGTGGATCTCGGAATGTTGAATTCACTAACGATATCCGCAATGGAATGACCCATGCGTCTAGCTCCAACTAACATTCCACGTTCAAAGTCTGTTAATTCTCGTCGTGCCGCCATAAATCACGAAAAACCTGTTCACATGAATAACTTGAACACAAATGAAAGCTCTGGAAAACGAACTGCGCATTTATACTTTTTCGCTGCGATACTACTGCCATCTGTATATTTGCATATTTCTATCCCATGACTTTTATCACTTCAGTGTATATACATATATTATACGCAAAATCTTGTTGTTGTTGTTACCAATGGCCCTATTCAAACCCGCCGACCGATATTGAGCGATTGAAGCCCAAATGAGCCGTTTTCGTCGAGAGATAAGGCCTCAGTGCCGCTTCGTGACGTCATTATCACTAGGGTTAGTCTCTACCGATTTAGGATTGGATTGGATTTTGGGTTTTAATGGCGCAAGAGCCAAATATGGCCATAGTGCGCCAAACAAATGGTGTTAAAAAACGTCTCGTATAATTCAGTCATACAATTTAAAATTTGTCATAAAATGAAAAAACATCCAATAATTAACAGCTTCAATGGTTTTAAAAATGCAAATTACATCCCATAAAATTTTTTTTCCAAAAAAGTTAAAAGATTAAAATACCAACGAAGTTTAAAAGGTGAAATTGTAACATGAAAATGTAATGAAAACGTAACAACTCCAATAACATTAAAACAAGTACAATAAATAGCACTTGTTCCAAAGTAATGTTTTAATAAACAATTAAAACATAAAAAGTGAAAAAAAAAATCACTGTAATCTTTTTATTCGATGTTTTTTTAAGTATTTCTCATGAATTGGTGTACTTGAAGATTCACAGTGATAATTTTTAAAATCAACCCATTTTACTTGGCATTCTTCGGAACGTTGTTTAAAAATAGTTTTATGAACTGTCGTTGAAACTATTGAAGGTTCCGAAGCAAGTGGATTGGATTGGATTTGTGGATTTTTTTGGTGCAAAAGCCAATTCTGGCCATACCTCGCCAATCTCATGGTATATATTAAAAATGCTTTTGTAAATAAAATTATGATTAAATACGAAATTATATTAACATATGTTTAATATAATTGTGTGTATGTTATAATTAAAAAGCAAGAAGTAAATGTTACAAATATATTTTAATTCAAATATTTTAGATAAAATGATAAAATCTAACAGCTTTTAAGAATTTAAAAACATTTTGATGAGGATGTTCGCCTAACAGCATTCGCATATCCAAGGATGAGCAACCAAAATAGCGTTTACGATGAAAATTATAGTCTGGGCACTCGATTAAAATATGAGCAACAGTTAAAGTTACGGAACAATTTGAGCAAATAGGAGTTCTTTCGCCAAGTAAAAGATGCCTATGAGTTAGGCGGGTGTGACCAATTCGGAGTCCAGTCAATTTGACGTCAAACTGACGCACTGGGAGACAAGGCCACAATGAAATTTTGGGTTTTATAAAATATAGTTTATTACTGACTCGATGATCCCATGACTCTTGCCACATTGAAAACAAGTGTCGCTCAAAAATATTTTTTGCATCATTCCGTGGTATATCTCGTCTGAGGAAGGAAGTCGCTCCTTTTGCAGCGGCATCTGCCATCTCATTTCCAGCAATTCCGACATGACTCGGAACCCAGCAGAATAATATGTCATAGTTCCTGTCTTTTAAGATCCTTAAAAGATCTAAAATTTCCAGGGCAACCGGATGAATTCCATTATGAAAATTTGAAAGAGCCACAAGAGAGCTCATACTATCAGTATATATACAAAATTTCCTTTCAAGGGAGATGGAAATTTTTTGAAGAGCAAAGAAGATCGCCACTAACTCAGAGGACAAGAGAGAAAATAGCGTATGAAGACGATAACTGATTGTATTGTTATCAAAGACAATACCGCAACCAACATGTCCATCGGACTTTGAGCCATCGGTGAAAGTTTGCAAGTAATCTGAATAATGTGAGCGATGGGAACCAAAAATGTTCTGGAATATTACAGGATCAACGGTCGTCTTCTGAAAATCTGAGAAAGGATTTAGAAAGGAAAAGTGTGGAATATCCCAGGGAGGAAAAGAAATTACGTCAGAGGTCTGAATCTTCACCTCTTTCAGAGCACAAGTAATAAGCAATAATTTGACTCGTTCACAAAAGGGAAGTATATGTGAGGGTCGGGCAGTATAAAATCTCCGAAGACTCGCCGGAATTACCATAGACTGTAAGGGGTGCTTCGAGACAGACAATGCTTGAAAGTAATACTGGGCAGATATTTTTTTCCGCCGTAGATCTAGTGGTATCTGGTGACAGGAAACATATAAACTTTCAATTGGTGAGGTTCTAAATGCTCCTGAACATATTCTTAGGGCAGTATGCTGTATAGTATCCAGTCTTCGCAAGACGGCAAAACGGGCAGAGCCATACACCATACATCCGTAATCAATCCGGGATAGAGTCACTGCCTGGTAAATACGAAGCAAAGAAGTGCGATCTGCTCCCCAGGTAGTTCTTGAAAGTACCTTAAGAATGTTTAATGACCCTTCGCACTTTTTCCGGAGATGCAGTATATGCGGAAGAAAAGTAAGCTTATGGTCAAATATTATTCCAAGAAATTTTATTTCGTTAACCACAGGTATTATAGTATTTCTTATATGGATTGCAGGATCCAAATGTATGGTTCGTTTTCTGCAGAAGTGAATGCACTGACTTTTATCAGGAGAAATCTTATGTCCGTTTTCATCACACCAACCTACTAGTTTGTTAACGGCAACCTGTAGTTGTCGTTCTATTAAGCGCATATTGCTTCCTTGGAAGGAGATCTGAAGATCATCAACATATAATGAAGCTTGAACAGATGAGGGTAAAATGTTAAGAATTTGACTAAAATGAGTGATAAAAAGTGTAACACTGAGGATGCTTCCTTGTGGAACACCCTCAGCTTGAATAAAAGGGCCAGAATATAAATTACCAACCCGAACACGATACGTACGCAACGATAAAAATTGTTTTAAAAACATGGGCAAATTCTCTTTAAATCCAAACTTTTCAAGTGTAGAGAGAATACTAAATCGCCAAGCACGGTCATAGGCCTTTTCTATGTCGAAGAAGATAGAAACCAGATGATTTCGACGGACAAAAGCATTGCGAATTTGAGTTTCAAGGCCGACAATATTATCAAAAGTCGAGCGACCACGGCGAAAACCACTTTGCCTCAGCGGGATGCATTCTTTTATTTCCAGTTCAAAAATTAGATGGGCATTAACCATGCGCTCAAGTGTCTTGTATAGACAACTTGTGAGTGCAATAGGTCTATAGTGCAGAGGGTTAGAAGAGTCCTTGCCGGGTTTGAGGATTGGAATCACAATGGCTTCATGCCATTGTGTTGGAAACTTCTGTTCAGACCAGATGCGATTAAATAGAAATAATATATTAGAAAGGGAAGTGGTAGACAAATGGCGAAGCATGCTATATGTGATTCCATCAGGACCAGGACTGGTATCATGAGTCTTCGATAAAGCTGTTAGTAATTCATGCATTTTAAATTCTGAATTGTAAGAAAGGGATTTTTGAGTAGAAAAACACAACGGTTTCTGTTCCGCACGATTCTTAATTTCTATAAATGAAGGCTTATACGAATCAGCCGCAGAAACCTGTGCAAATGCATAACCGAGAGCATTGGCAACACCTAATGCAGAAGATACAGTTCCATTTTCTGTCTCCAGAACAGGAATAGAAAATTCTTTGTAAATTACATTAGCCGCTTTAACCTTCTTCCAGAATAGTTTCGAAGAAGTAAAGGCTGTGATGGAAGATATATACCTAATCCAGGACTCTCTCTGACTTTGCCTACGGATACGCCGAGCATTAGCTCTGGCTCGTTTAAAAGCTATTAAATTTTTAGTTGTTGGATATCTGCGGAAAATATTCCACCACTTTTTCTGTTCTCGGTGACTGTCGCGGCAAGCTGCATTCCACCACGGTTTCGAGTATTTCCTCAAAACCGATTCAGGAATAGCGAACTCGTGCATAAATTGTTTTGTCTTCGTTTTAAATGGGGATTCATTTCCTTTTATTTTCAAAATTTTGGGGGAATTTCATTTTAAGTGCAAAGAAGAGATATCAAAATCACGTTTCTTTTCCTTTGATATTAAAAATGCTATATAGTGCTATATGCTTTGATAGAAAAAAAACTTATTTTGAACTTTACCAAACATGGGAGTTTTTTTATTTATTATTATCTATCGTTTATCATTTGTTTAAGGAAAAGATGGTATTTTTAATCTTTTAAAGTAAAAATTTATGATAAAAGTATATCTTTAGAATATAAGTTGCAAATTTTCAAAGCATTTAAAGAATTTTGCCCCATTTTCTTGAGGGAGAAAGCTAATAAATTTCTTCCATATCAATTACTTAAGTTTGACAACTAAAAATTATTCTAAAGATTTTTTCTGTTTTATTATTAAAATTTCATTTCATTTCTAGTTTTTTTTTCTGGAGAGAATATTTACAAATATGATAAGCATATTAAAACTATTGTTGATTAAGAGTCCAAATCAAATAAAAGACCAGGATCTTGAAGAAAAACAATAGTAGTTTTGCTCTTAAGACCCTCCTCAAATAATTGCAAAACAAATCCCACAGTTTACAAATTATAAGATCATGACATCCATACAAACTCAACCCCTCCCCATGTCATATGTTATGCATTTAAAAAATGCTTAAGTGAAAATTTTACAGCATAATTTTACTAACTTCAAAACATGAGTGAAAGATTTTAGATTTTCTCATTAATTTTACTTTAGGAAACAATTCTAAATCATATCTATTGTCAATATTCTTTTTTTCCAATTATTTTCTACAAATTTTCATAGTAATGTAATTTTATTTCTTATGTTAAAATTTTAATTAGTATTTTCAATGTAATTATTGTTTTTGCAGAATTAATATTACTTTTTAATTAGTTTGATGCCATTTTATTCTTTCATTTTCCATGTCTTAATTTTGTTCAAAGGATACACTTTGAAAAATGGTTATGGTACAGTGTTTTTGAAAAATTGCGTGTTTTTTAATATGTTATTTAAATGTTGAATTTGAAGAATATAGTTTCTTTTAAATAACTATTACTCTTAAATAAGTAAACATCTTTCAGCTTATTATTAAAATTATTACATTTTTTATGTAATTAATTTTTTTATTAAAATTGAGGCTTTGATATTTTCAGTTTTCTAAGAGGAAAGGACATGAAACTCAAATTTGTAGAAATAAATTATACTTACAATTCTAAATTATACAATATAAAAGGTATAAATACCACTTTTTTTTAAATCTATGCAACATGAATAAGTTATTTCAATTTGCAGAAATCATTAGAGAATACACAAAAACACACAAACAAAATTATATCTTTATAACTTTTATTTACACATTACGTAAAATATAGATAAAATACATATGATAATTATTCAAAAAAATATGATCTAATATATTACATTGATAAAAATTATATTGAATGAATATTATAAAATAAAACAAAAATATACAATACAGTAAATTTAATAAATGCGGATAAGGTCAGAATAAATATATATACATATAGAAATTAAAATAGGATATAAAGAGGAGATGGGAGAAACATTATTTTGTTTTGACAAACTTTTATGCCGCATCAACTGACCGAACTCCTTTATTGTAGCCTTACAATTTAAATTAAGTAAACAACATTTAAAATGTTTTTAAATACAATGAATAATATTAAAAAAAATTTACTTAAGAGTTTGAAGTTTACGATTTTTTTGTTTTGCTGTTTGTTTCCTACACTGGTTTTTTTCTTTACAGTCATTATTTAAAGATATATTTGAGTAAATATATTGAAAAATATATTACAGTATTTATTTAAAAATATTTCTATTTTGAGAATTTTTTCATCCTTATGTTTATTATCACAATAATGTTCAAATAGGTTTGCAGAATTTAAATAATTTTCAGATAGTCCCAAAGCAATCTCTTGGATTTTTAGATGCAATAAAATCCTCTTCGAAATTAAAACAAAATTTTAAATAATGATATAATTGTGAACAATAGTATTAACTACATATGTTGTCCGACAAAGAAGCTGACCCCTATCTAATTTAAAATAAGCCCATAGCTTTCATCAGTTTCAATCGTCTTATCTACTGTTAAATTACTTTTGCAGGTATCGCATTTTAGTTTCTTATCAGTAATAAAAACACAATATCCTGCTATGTAGGTTAATGGACCTAAAACCTCTCTAACTTCTTCTATATCTTCATCATTAACTTGAATATTTGCCAAAAATTAAAAAACTACTCTTTCTTCATCTACACCACCAAAATCTTGTAAATCATTATTTGTAATTAAAACCCGACTAAAAGTTTTGGAAGATATACCTAATTTAAGAATGTATCCTAATCTTTTTCTCGGTTTCAAACAGCTGTCTTATAGATATGAGGTAATTGCCACCTGACATTTGTCGATACAGACCAAACCTACTTTCTAAATTATCTGTTTGAAATTTTCCTGGTAAAATAAAATTTAACCCCAAACTCATCTTTACAGAAAATGGCAATTTCTGCAAGAATAGTGGTGGTTTTGACGGGGCACCCGCCCTGTGTAGCAGGGCTATCCCCAGTGACCTGGATCACAGAGAACATGGCAGCGTAAATGCCCTGGACTGGAAACATCCTGGAAGAGAAAAGAACATAAAAGAAATGAACTAGATCAAAACAGCAGAAGATGGAACGTATACTCTCTGGTAGGTGCAGAGAGTCTAGGGGTGTAGGGGAGGAGGCGACCAATCAGATCGCTCCGTCTGTGAAGGTGTAGGTTCTGCTGAGAAGTCAATCTGGGCAAGGGGGAATGCAGTGGGGTCTGGATAGAGTGTTGTTCTACGGCGGCCAATCAGGGAGCAGCTACTCGGGGTTGGGAGAGAAGTTTATTCTATGAGCGCATTCAGGATGATAGGTTTCTTCTCTTCAGGGTCCATTGTTGTTCTGGCTAATCTTGCTGCCTTTATTAAACCTGGGAAATCTTTTAGGATACTTCTGATTTCTCTTAGTGCTTCGAATAATTTCTTGATGTCATCTATTTCTGGGATTTGGTGGGAATCCAAAGTCGGGGGAAGTGCTGGTTTATTGCTGGGGTGTTGGCTGGGTACAGGTCTTTGTTGGGATGGTCTTCTTTGAGGAATATTTCTTGGGGCTTGATCTGCTTTTTACGTTATTTCAGCGTATGTGGGGCGTCCTTGTTTGTACATGAATTTCGGGTACTTCGGACAGCCTATCCATGCAGCAAGGTGGCCAGTTTCTTTGCAGTTTATGCAAACCGGATCAGGTATTTTTTCTTGGATACTGCACTCTCTGGTCTGATGGGTGCCTCCGCATTTGATGCACTTAGGGGTCATTCTACCATTTCTAGCCGAATGGAAGAATCCAGAACAGTTGAAGCACATCGTTGCAGCTGGCTTTTTCCTGTACGTTTCCACTTTTATTCGGAGATGCAGTAGGTATTTTTCATTATATATGTTTTCAGATTTTGCGGATTTTTTCAGGTCAATTAAGAATATTGGGTATAGGGAATTTTCTCGGTAGTTTCTGAGTTGGGAAATTCTGCTTACATTGTAGCCTTTCTCGGTCATGGCAATTTTTATTTCTTCCTTATCAGTGCTTCCGGGGAGACCCTTGATGATGATTTTCAGTGGCCTATTATCAATATTTTCAGAGAGGGTGTATTCTTCTTTTTCTTCGTCAAGGAACTTGATTATTTCCGCTCTTTGCTCATCATTAGTTGGCCGGATATTTATTGAATTATTAACTAGTCTATTTTCAGCTTCTGAGAATTTTTTGAAGAGTTGCTGGAGGGTTAGATTATAGTGTTCGGTAAGTTTGAGGTTGATGCCTGGGACTTTGGATTTTTCTTTATCTACCTGTTGGAAAATATTGAATTTGTTATTGGTGGGGATTTTACTTGTCTTATTTTCTGGCTCGGGCTTTTTGCTGCTTTCTTAGGGGAAACTATTTGGAATCCATCATCGGCGGTTTTCCTCTTAATTTTCGGTGTTTTTTCGATTTTTGGGAATGCATCAGGGGAGTTTTTTCTCTTTGCCTTTGGGGTGTAATCAGGAACTGCTTCCATATCCATATATTGGACGGTGTCCCGGTGCACTTGGCAGTTATTTATAGTGCAGTGGCCGACGATTGATATGTAATCTAACGTGCATTCTCTATCTTCATTAAGCCTCATCAGCTCATTTTTCTGTTGTAGATAATAGGCAGTATGCTCCTGCTTTTTATTTTCCAGATTTCTAAGAGTGCGCTGTAAATTTTCCAATTCCCCGTCATCTTCTTTGATCTTATGGGCGTTATATTGCAGAAAATTGCAAATATCTTTTGCGTTGTCTGGGTGGTCGGTGCAATTGGGGAGAACACATCGCATTACGGCTTCTAAATCGACACCAAAGAGTTTAAGCATCTCTCTTTGTGCTTTCTTTTCTTTTTCAGCGGGTGAATTATTACCAAACCAATCGGCTGCTGTCTTATTTATCTTCGTGTAATATTGCATAAACGCTTAAGCTTTGCAAGTCTACTAACATAATTGCTGCTCGACGCTCGGCTCGAGAGAGAACAATCTGAACGACCGTACCCTTCCATGCGAGAACCGGTGCTTTCAGCATGGTATGTCGAATGAATGGCAATTTCTGCAAGAGCATTTGTGGTTACTTTTAAAGCAACATGTTTTTCTTACGACAACCCTCCAGTAGTACAGCCCATTTCTTCCCATTTATTCAACAAATTTAAAAATTTGTCAAGAAATTGAACTTTTTCATCATTAGCCATTTATGATAGAGGTTGCTTAAATTTATCATTTTCTCTTAAAACAACACTAGGGGATTTTACATTCACAATTTTTCACCAAGTCAAGATTATTTTAATAAATTCAACTGTATCTGCAAAATGTTCTTCATATTTATTGCCAACCTCCTGTAATACCACAACTATATGAGCATTAAAAACTTGTAAGGCACGATTGGCATTTTGTCTCTCAAGACTTGATGGAGATAAACCTTTTAACGTTAATTTACAGTTTTGTTTAACTAAGTTATTAACATCAACATTATATAATTTTCTAAGAGATGTAAAAGAAGCTTGGTGAAAAATATTCCCTTCATGTCCTTCAAAATTTGGGGGGGGGGGGATGAATTACCATCATTTTTTTGGTATAACCAATCGTTTCGTACACTTTTAAGTAAATGCACTGCATTTATCATATAAAACAAAAGCCTTTTTATATCACATGGATGAAGATAAACTATTCGAAATTGTATTTTCTTTTCTGAATCGACCTGAGTATTGAAATGGGACATTGCACTTCTGTTAATGGAATTGTTATCACTAACAACAGCAAAGTCAAAAACGCCAATGTTTTCTAACTTATTGAAATTTTCCTTATCATGCAAAGCAAATCTTCATATTTTATGCTTTTAACTGGCCGTGTACAATGTTGTACACACGTGTACAACATATTTATAAGTAGAGGCCATACTTGAAATCATGAAAACATGTGCTGAAGTGGCCAACTCACCATTCTTTTTTGAGATACCAACAATATTTCCTGATTTATAATAAACATATGGTTTAATGTGAATCTCATCAAACTGCAATATAACCGTTTTATATAAATCGGATAAATATGCAACCCTTTGACTCAAATAATTTAAAAAGTACTTTTCATTTTGCTCTACCGGAGGGTTAATGCCTGGTGATCAGCACAGATTTTGAATTGTTGTTGGATGGAGCAAAGTAAGTCTACTACTTTTTCTAATAAACTGATAGGCATTTGGAGCCAAACCATACAAATGTATTCAAAACACCCAACATCTCTGAGGAATATGTTAGCTTTTGCCCTTCTTTTAAATATAACTGTTCACTTACAAATTGGAAAAAAAAGATCCGTATCACTATGGGTCATGTTCTGAAGCGCATCTTTAACAGAATTCAGAACATCATCTTTCGGCTCTTCATCAAACACTTTAACACAAGTCGAAAGAATATCAGAAAGTAAATTAATATTACGACACTGAAGAGGAAAAGAATATGATCCAACTTTCAACCGTTTAACATTCATGAAAAATACATTTATCTCCAATATTTCATTTATTAGTACGGAATATTTAATTTGAGGGCAAGGGAAATCTATCAGTTTCGAAAAAAGAAAAAATATGAATCCTCTCTAATTACAGTCCATAAACTAGATAACTGTAAATTACTAGCTTTTGAATCAAGTTCTTCCAAAGAGCCAAGTGACCTGCATTTTTCATATAATTCCTTTTTTAATACTGTCTTCTATTGTCTGAATGACAGCAGATTGCCAACTTTCCTCTCTCTTTAATTCAGGACAATCTCTCTGGATCTTAACAACTTGACAAGAATGTGGATATCCATTAAAAATTGTAGGGAATGCAACCTTCTTTAATTTTTTAATGCCCAATGGTGTGGTAAGCACTTTACCTGCGTTTAAGTCAAACCCATGTGCTTCTTTGACAAAATTATCTTCTACAAAATGCAGCTCACACACCTGCAATATAAAATAATTTTTATATAATCAAACGCTAACTTTATCGCTCCAGTAAATGCAAAATTATTCTTCAAAACTAAAATATCAGAAACATAATAATTACAAATTAAAAACAATGATTCATTTTTTACTTTTGTTTTACTTTGCAGGTAAAATGAACAGAAACAAGCGAGATGGATTGTAATAAATAAAAAATAATGATAAAGGAATAGCTAAGAAATAAATTACCTTCATTCTGATATTACTGCATTATATGCAAACTACGCTAATTAAATTAAGAGAAATACAAAGGCAGAAGCAACTCTTAATATAATTTTAAAAAATTTTAAAACTAATTTAATAAATTAAGAATTGATTTCCTTATGTACTAATTTAAATTTAGTCTTTACTGTATAATAATACAGTCATAATGTTCTTATTCAAAATAATGCTCAATACTCTCTTACGTTTTGCAGTGGGAAATTTTTTTTCCAAGGAACTAGAAAAAATAGATTGTAGTAAATGAAATTGTAATATTTATGATAATTATGAATTATGATAATAATCATTAGAACAGTAATATTCAGATTCCTTTCCTTTTGTAAGGATAGTAAGAATTATCCTTACAAAGGGAAAGGAATCTGAATATTACTGTTCTAATGAAAAAAAGGATATAATTTCGATCAATAGCACACTCGAACACATTACTTGCAAACATACACTAGCCCTAATTCCAAATTATCATCATTTGAAACTTGATAATGGTAATTACGTGTATGTTGTATAAAACAAATATACAGCAATAAATGATGTTAAATATTCGATAAAAATTCAGTGCCGAAATCATCCATAAAGAAAATAATCTCATTACCACTAGATTACATTTATAAGTAAGACCTATTTCGATATCGCATTTTCCAAGAAAATAAGAATATAACACTATTTTTACATTAGATCATGAAATGGGTAATTTAAGAATATATTAATAAAATTGACGAAACAGTTTACATACCTAGCTGTTTTTGGTGGGTTCAAAATCCTTTCTATGAATGGTGGCAATCCATTGATTTCGTAGATTCTCATCTGTCGGGAAATTAAAAACTGAAACTTTGGGCCTAGTTTTACAATTTCCTTTACAATTGGGTACGCAACAAGTGAATGGTATTTTCTAATCCAAAACAAGTATAAAACTAGTGGTTAGAAAAACGAAAAACAAAATTGCTAAGATTTCCCCTACAAACAAATTGGGAAAACAATGAAATGAAGGAACGAGTCAGAAGAATCACAGGAGTAACCCTACCGGATATGACGTCAGAGCTATTAAGAAATTCTTCGCTGCGGCCTTATCTCTCGACGGACACAAATGAGCGCCCCTTGTTTTTCAGTAGTGCCAGCTAGGGCCAAGGGTACGACTGAGCTATTTCATGCTTCACATTCGCTTGCACAGCCCCTTTTTACAGGGAGACACATTCACACTACTCGTTGACAGAATACAGAATAACAACCATGCCCGAACCCGGGACGCCCTGATCACGGGAAAGCCACGCTACCCCTATGCCAGGACGCCACCAAGCAAAATCTTTAAAAAATCAGCTGAAAAACATATATTTTCATTTCAATTTATGGCTATTATATATTAAGGATTAATTCTGTTTCGATTGCTAAGCTCAATTTTTAAAAAAATAATCATTTTTAAAAGATTCACTGGATTTATACTTGCAAAGCTTTTTGAATATATATTAAAAGATATATTTCTATAAATCAATAATTAATTAATACAAGATTAAAGTAAAATAATAAGTAGAATATTATTTATTACTCCCCTCATACAAAGGATGTTTACTTATTCTATATAAGATATAGCATTTTTTATCTCTGTCTTGTAACTGCTTTGATTGAAAATGACTGTTTTGAAGAGAATGAGGGGTTTTTCCTTCTCTGTATTTGGAACTCTAGGTAGCAGCTTGAGGTATTTAGCCAATCGGCGCTGAAGAGATTGAGTGATTTTACAACTAAATTTCTCTCGGCCATAAATTTACGAAAGTCAATCTATTTTAGCCTCCCTCTTAACAGAGGTGGGGTGTCATCAAATTACAAGAGCATGGTAAATGTTTCCGAGTACAAATAAGATATTGCCTTATACACTGCGTGAAAAAAGTAGGAAAGTCATTTTTTTTTAACATTTCGCTTCAATTTTACTGCTTTTGATCTGATTTTTTAAAGAGGTTGTTTTGTTAATGTTTTAATTTAAGTTAGGTGAGAAATTTTTAGCTACCACTATTTAAGGTTAAAAGTTCAACACTTAACAACTTTCGGTGTGTGAAAAAAGTAGAAGGACACATCCGAAAAATTGATTTTGAAGCTGTTGGAAACCATAAAGGTAAGTATACTCTTTTACTTTTAATAACTTTTTATCAAGAATAAAGCATTTAGTTAGAAATTCATAGTTTTTATTGGTTTTAGAATGCCCAGGGGAAAACCCTTAAGTGAGTTCTAGTAGAGTTAAATAGTTACCTATAAAAATGAAGGAAAAGTTGTAAGAGAGATTGCACGGCAGCTACGT
The DNA here is from genome assembly GCA_026543055.1 of Argiope trifasciata. Taxonomy (NCBI): domain Eukaryota; kingdom Metazoa; phylum Arthropoda; class Arachnida; order Araneae; family Araneidae; genus Argiope; species Argiope trifasciata. The sequence continues at coordinate 5,244,198 of JAPMOQ010000852.1, read as the reverse complement.
ATCAGTCCTAATATTGTTTCGAACTTCATAAGAAACCCTGAAAGTGACAGAAGAAAAAAGAAGACGGGAAGGCCAAAAAAACTTACACCACGCGATGAAAGAAAAATCATTCGTGAACTCAAAAATACAGGTGGAAGTGTCAGCAAGGCTCAATGCCAATCAGGGATTACACAAGAAACCAAAAGAACTGTCTATAACTATATAAAAAGCCCAAAAAAGTTCATCTTCAGAAAACGGGAGCACCATCCGAAGAGGAATGAAGGCACATTAAGTACCGACTGCAGTGAACTAAAGACCACATGTCCTGGAACTCTGAATGGACTTCAATTGTATTTTCCGATGAGAAAAAGTTCAATTTGGATGATCCAGATAGTTATCAATACTATTGTCACTGTCTTGTTAATGAAGAAGAGACATTCTACTCGACAAATGGGAGGAGGTGGTCTAATGGTTTGGTTAGCAGTTGGCTATGGAGGTAGAACAAATTTAATTTTTCTAAATGGTAGACACAGCCATACAGACTACATCCAGACTCTCAACTCAAATCTTCTTCCATATGGCACTGAGTTAGGAGGAGGTGACTCGGTTTTCCAACAAGATGGAACATCAATTCACATATCAAATGTGTTAAAAATTGGCTTGCAGCAAACAAAGTTCGTATTTTACTACGGCCTGCTATAAGTATTGATCTCAACATTGTAGAGAACTTATGGTCAATGATTGTACGTCGCGTTTAAGAGGGAGAAAAACAGTTTGAATCTGTAGTTGAACTGCAGAAATCATTAGAATGTGTATGGGAAAAATTTTGCCAAACAGAAATTCAATTTTTATACACTTCAATGCCCAACAGAATCTTTGAAGTAATTCCAGTTAATGGAAGAAGAATTCCATATTAATTAATATAGTACACTTGTTTTTTTTAGAAGTGTCCTTCTACTTTTTTCACAGATTATGACATCGTCAAAACTGATTTTTTAAAATTAAGTGTACTTTTTTTTTTAATGTGTCCAATTTTGTTTTATATAGATACAGGTAACTGCTAGTAAAAAATTTGTATGTAAAATAACTATTTAAAAATGCTGTATTATTCATTTATTTAAAATAATCAATTGTCCTTCTACTTTTTTCACTCAGTGTAGTAGTTTACACAAAAAGAAAAGTCCAATGTCACTGCTTCAGTACAAAGTTCTTAGAATTAATTCCAGAAAGGCGGCACACATTTCACAGCGAAGGAAGAAACTCAATGAACTATAATTTTTATGTTTATACTTTTCTAATGTCAAATATACACTGAAGTGACAAAAGTCATGGGATGATTGTTAATATCGTGTCGGTACTCCTTTTTCCCGGCGAAGTGCAACAACTCGACGTGTCATGGAGTCCACAAGTCGTTGGAAGTCCTCTGCAGGAATATTGAGCCATGCTGTCTGTATAGACGTCCATAATTGTGAAAGTGTGGATGGTGCAGGAGTTTGGGCACGAACGGACGTTTCGATGATGTCCCATAAATGCTCGATGGGATTCATATCGGGCTATCTAGGTGGCCAGATCATGCGCTGGAATTGTCCGAAATGTTCTTCAAACCAATCGCAAACAGTTCTGGCCCGGTGACATGGCGCATTGTCATCCATAAAAATCCCATCGTTGTGTGGGTACGTGAAGTCCATGAATGGCTGCAAGTGATCTCCAAGCAGCTGAACATAACCATTTCCAGTCAATGATCGGTTCAGTTGCACCAGAGGACCGAGTCCATGCCATGTAAAAACAGCCCACACCATTATGCAGCCACCACCAGCTTGAACAGTGCCTTGCTGACAGTTTGGGTCCATGGGTTCGTGGGGTCTGCGCCACACTCGAACTCTACCATCAGCTCGTAACAACTGAAATCGTGACTCATCTGACCACGCCACGGTTTTCCACTGGTCTAGGGAGCAGTCGATATGCTCACGAGCCCAGGAGAGTCGCTGCAGGCGATGTCGTGCTGTCAGTAAAGGCACTCGAGTCGGTCTTCTGCTGTCATAGCCCAAGGAGACAAATTTCGCCGCACAGTCCTATCGGACACGTCCCTCGTACGTCCCACATTGATTCCTGCAGTTATTTGACGAAGTGTTGCGTGTCTATTAACATTGACCATTCTACACAGACGTCGGCGGTCTCGGTCGTTAAGTGCAGGTGGTC
>JAPMOQ010000852.1:5169953-5240518 GCA_026543055.1 Argiope trifasciata | reverse complement strand
TATATATATATATATATATATATATATATATATATATTCTGCAATTTTAACGAATGGTGATTTTATTTAGAAAATGTTCAAGTAGATTATCCCAATAAAAAAAAAATGTCTTTGCACCCCAAAAACTTAAAAAAAATAATCTTGGATACCCGTGAAGTTGTAAAGTACCTTAGGCGGTAGCCTACTCTGCTTATTCGATAATTTGGCCTTGTAATCTCCGACCTAAAAGAATTTTTAAATAAGGTTTGTAACCAAACTAATGGCATTAAAATATCTTCCGAACACGCATGCAAGAACCATATAAAATGTGGAAATTGAAGGGGATGTGACTGTTTTTTTATAGCGTGCAGAGAAAACTTTTTTAATATCTTGTAAACATTAAAGTTATTTCGCTTATAAATGTCATAGTAAGATATATAATTGTGCGTGTAAAACATTAACTCTTTAACATGTAATTATGCACATTCGTATTAAAAAATGACATTTTATTCAAAAGCAGTAAGGTACTGAATTTGGGCTCCCTTATTTTTAAGTATGCGTTAATGTTAATTATTTTTCGCCTTCAGAGCTATTGTAAACTAATATTTCAAAAAGATGGAAAATAGTATTCCATTTTGCGTAGTTATAATATTTAATGTAGCATATGAAAAACTGAGACATTAGTACATACAAGTGCATACTTAGATAGAATATTGAGAACGTATATGTGTGTGTCAGCTTTTCTGCCGAATGTAATGCAAACTATAGGCTGAATATCCGATAGTGCACGCACATTGTTGACAAAAACGGGAGGGAGAAAAAAAAAGGAATCACTAAGCTTTAGCTTAATATATGCTGGAGCCCTTGAAATATTTCTTCGAATTCTTCCGTTTTGTTGGTTTTCTTTATTGATACATCCGGCAAACAAGCCTTTACGACCATGATTTAGAACTATCTTGTAGAAAAACAAAACGAAAAGCTTTCTTCATATTTACGAGAAAATTAAGCACTTTTAAGAACCTCCTTCTGAAAATTAAGTACTTTTAAGGTGCTTAAAAATGGTTTTCAAATTTAAGCACTTTTCATGACACTACGCAACCTGTCCATATAACCATTTACCTCTTTTTTAAATCGGTTTTTATTAACATACTTAGTTTACACTTTTTTTAGCATTATCTAATGTTTTTTCTATTCCTCATTGTTTATTATGCTAATGAATTTCGAAATTTTAACTTAAAAGAATTTTACTCAGTCTGGTGCAGAATGGCCAAACCTCTTGACCTTGTACTAAAAAACCAAACTAAACTGGGCATTTAACAACTAATTTTGTAGTAAATAGAAAGAGAGACATTCTAAAATTTAAAGAAAAACATTCGATTTCCGCCCTATTTAATGGCCTGTCAGTCCTATGTGAGAGTAGAAAATAGACGGTACGAGGATTGGAACTTTAATACTGGCAGCAATTTATTTACATGGAATACAAAAGTGATTCATGTCTCCATGTTTTAAAGTCCTTCAATATAGTCGCCAGTATTGTATATAATCCATTTCCAACGAAGTGGAAGTCGCAGAATACCTCTAGCCGAGCTTGTTCTGTTAATAGTTCGAATGGACCGGTCTACCGCCGTAAGAAACTCAGGTCGGTCTACTGTGGGGGAACGCTATGCTTCAGGTTGACACCATCACAGTCGTGCACGAGAATCAGCATTACTTTCCCTATGTTGAGGTTCTGAAGAAATTTCAAATGTCTTAGTGACCTTTAATGTCACCATCCGTTTGATTGGCGTTTCAGTTTTGGCTTGTACGATCTGGTCCAAATCTCATCCAGTATAATGATACTGCTGCTGAACATTCAATTTCTATCCAGCTCCGTTGTTCTTTCAAAACATCCTGACAACTCTGACTGACAGTAAGCTAATACAAGGATCAAATCTTTGCATCACTCAGCATGCGCATGACGTAGGAAGGACGAGTCTTAATGCTGAGAGGCAAAGTAGTATGTCTAACGTGGAGTATGCGTGACATTCTTTGGTTGGATTGGGTGGCGTTTTTACAGCAGTGTTGCCAATATTGAAGTTCCAACTCTCGTATTAATTTTCTTTACCCCGTTTCACTCCTTACCAATTCGACTTCCTCTGGGGTATAGTTTTGTTGTTGAATTCAAAATATAATAGAGGAAAATTATTTTAAAGATTAGAAACATGAAATGAAATGTAATTAAAAGATCCGTGGACTGGACACGGAGTAATAGGATAGGGATTGTTTCAGAGAAAAGAAATATGCAATAAAGTAATATATAAGATTTGTTCGCAACATTTCTGATTTCAGTAACTTATATGTTTGCACTTTTTACATATATAGTAGAAATAAAAAAAAATTAAAACAATAGGAAGCTAATGATTAGAAAAAATAATAATTCATATATTTTAAAAACGTTTATTAAACAAGTATACAGACCATTCACTGCTGCTAATTAACAAATGCATGCAAAACCATAGAACTTACAAGGTATTCATAAAACAAAAATTAAGTATGAGGAGCTAAGATGATACACACTTCCATTTGCTTTTGCAGTATGAAATCCAATGAGATCCCATGGGAAGACAATACTTGAAATCTGGTGAATAAAAAAAATCCTACGTTATAAAACGAATATTTTTATAGATATATAAAAAAAATTATTCTAAAATTGATTTTTAGAAATACAGAAAAAGATGGGTTGATTTTTTTTTCAAATAAAAAGACTTCATTAATTCAATCAGCATTTTTTTTGTTGTGGTAGTTGTTGTTGCAAAATCTTGAGAAATTTGATCCCCCATCCCCTGCAATCTTGAATTTCCTTTAAGTATAATATTAGAATGTCATCTATATTTAGAAATCATTTTTGTTATCTATGATTAGAATGTCATCTATCATTAGAAATCATTTTTTTTCTAAGTCAACACTAAAATGTATAAAAAAAAATTATGTACAGAATTATTTTCTTAAGTTACATAGAATTACATTTATAATGCCTTCAATAATCATAATCAATCGAAAACAGTATACTGTAATTAATCAAAAAGGAGTAAATATTTGCTCACTCTCTGAAAACTTTAAACACACACTTTTTGTATCCATTATATTATATAACTTATTTAGTTAAATTGTTTTCAAAGCTATAATTTTTTTTAAACTAGAATTATAATTATTCTAAGCATTAAAATGGTTTAAAATTAAAATAAATCTTTATTGCTATTTTTAATTACAAAACTGTCGTTTTCTCTTGAATATTTATTTTTCAATTAATTATTTAATTCAATTAGAATTCATTTCAAAAGATCACAATTCCAATTTATAGATTCTTAATTGTGGTCCCATTAGTTTAAAATTGGCGAAGTTCAGTCGCACAATCTCTTCTGAACTAAAATTCAAGATATTTTAATAATTTTAAGACATCATCAACCACACAGGGTACAGTGCATCAAATATTTTTAGTAGTATTTAAAAATAATGACTAACAACAAACTAACCGGAAGATTAGCATTCTACCAAACATTTTCAAAACTTTTTAATTTAAAATTGTCTTGTAACAACAGTAATATATAAAATAAAAATCCCCTTCACTTTTGAAGTTAGTGCAAACAGCCATTAATTAAATATGGAAAAAAATTATTGTAAAATTCCTTTTCTCATTCTTCTAATATTGTTAATCATTTCAGATTTCAAATATTGATTCTCAACTAGTGACATTGAATTAACTATAAATTTAAATACATACGTTGGCTTTTGAAATTTCACTTTTTATATACAAATTTGTTATTACTACTATTTTACATGAACTGAATTTTTCCCGCCATTCGAAGGGCGCAGCATAGCCAAATTTGGCTTTTGTGCTAAAATAAAAACCTCAAATAATCTAACCTTGAATTAACTACGCTGAATATTGGTAGATTCCCAAAGTGGAGTGCATCAGTCTTTATCAAATAATTTGCAAAAATATTTTTAAGTGTTTATTCAGATATGTTGAAATGAAACAAAACCTAAAACCTATAAGCAATCAAATTACATAAAAACCCTGAGAGTTCTTTTAAATTGTTTATATTATATATACCGGGTGATTTAAGTTAAAAGTATTCCTGTTTGGGACGCTTTGGCGAGAGAACCAGTGGATGCCTTCATGTTTGGAGGATATACACTTCAGGTCACGAGAAATTGATTGGTGCAATAAAAAACAAGCCCTCTAAGTAATATATAGTGCTGCGATCGGTTTAAGGTAAGGAATATGAAACATGACACCAACTATAAAGGACAGAATAACGTGATATCTGTAATAAACTCCATTATTGCATTACTAACGCACAAATTTCGATAGTTAAATAAAAATTCCGAAATTCAAAACTGCGAGCTACATTGAAGATCACAATCTTTATAACAGGCGAACAGAAATTCGCAACAGATAAAAAGCTGGGCTAACAGGCTCCAAACATTCTTAGGCCAAGTCGATGGTTCTCTCTTTGCCGAAATGTGCGTTGTTACAAAAGATATTCAACCAAAAGAAAAATAACGCTGTCACAGTGCTTCATTGATACCGAGGGCAGAAATCTTTGCATACAGGTCCCAATAACACCTTATGCTCTGAGGCGAATGGTCAAACATTTCGAAGTAAACAGCTTTTCTGTTCAAGTAGGCCGTGGACGTAAAACACGGATACCGTAGGTGATTGAAGAAGTCGCAACGTCTGTCGTTGAGCAAGTTAATTCGAATACAGTAGGGACATCTAGTTCTTTCACCGTATCAAGGCAACTGTAGTTGCCACACATTATAGTATGTAGGTGCATGTGGATAGCACTCGAAGCCTATTAGTATCAGATTCATCACTTGTAAGAGTTAAAACCAACCGATAGCTATGTGCGTGAAACATTCGCTTCAACTTTCATGGCACGGATGAAGGGGAACAGAATTTGTCGTGGAACGTCAGACGGACCGATGAAGGTTACATTTGTGGAGCAGGGAACACCCAAAACTACAATATTTGGTTTACAGCGAATCCTCAGCAGGTTCAACAATTGTCCTTGCATTTACCGCATGTTACTGTTTGGATCAGCTTCACTGCGACCTTTTTGATTGGAGCATTTTTGAGGAAACCACTTTGTTGAGGGTCCAACAACCTGTTCAGCACCCGCAACAGGTTATCGAAATATATTGCAAACTTTTGCGATCCAGAACTCCAGCAGTGTGGATGCCTCATAACTTATTCCAGCACAATGGTCTTTTCTCCATCACATTGACAGTCACGCATTTCCTCCAAGATGGCCTGCGCGTTCACCTGACCTAACTTTGTGATTTTTGGTTTTGGAGTTACCTCAAAGATAAATTTTATAGAGGAAATATAGGGAATCTGGCACACTAGCATGTAATGGAATCCAATCTATTACATGCCAGCGTGAGTCAAGTTATGACACGGAAACATAAGAAATCTAGCAGATTTGTAGAATCCGATCTCTTACATGCCTGTGTAAGTCATATTATAACACGGTGTAACATGTTAGCTCTGAAGTAATGTGAGTACAATGAAAACTTTCTGTGGAACTTTCGTTTACTGTTTTTTTTTTTTTCTGTCTTTCGATTGTTACTATCATTGAAATTTCTGTCATAACGAAAGTTTCTGTTGTGTAATAAAGTTTATTACATTTTTACCTCGTATTCTGTCTTTTATTGCTGGTACCATGTTTCATATTCATTAACGTGAACCGATCGCAGAGCCACATTTCACCTAGCGGCCCCCTTTGAAATATTTTTTAATTGCACCTATGGAATTCCAATTGCTTGAAATGGTATGAAATTATCCTACAATTTTTCCAAATATGAAGACGCTACATCGACTGGATCTCTTGCCAGGGCACACCAAACAAGGGTAGTTTAAATTTGAATCGCCTAATATATACATACACAAGATGATCGGTCAAGTCCTTTCAAATTCAAAACAGGGTCTCGCACAGCAAAGGAAATAACATATACCTACAGTAAAGTGAGTATACTGAATTTATTGCGACAGTTTTAAGCAACACAGCGAATAAATGACAATATAAGAAAAAAATAATAAAGGTAATCAACCAAAAAGTGAGATCAGAAAAATGTACGTTACACTGTAATAAAAGCGGGGGGGGGGATTCACGGAATTCTGTAAAATTAGGAGATATTTGGGATTAAAATTATAAACTTTCCATAATTAAAAAGAGCTCGTCCCAAAATTTGAAAAATGTATTCTCCGATATTATCCTATAATTTTTCTGAATTAAGCAGCCGTGAAGTGAAACTTAGGAAACACGAAAAATATACAAAGCGTATCATCGATAGCTGAGCTACTACCATACCGCAGACAAGAGAATGAGCACATCGTCCTACTTGATCGAAAACAAATGAGTAAGTGCGCATTATAGCCAATGGTGGCATTCTTAAACATACCCGCCACGTTTGTGTTCAATAATACTTTTTTGCTGTAGCTAATTTGTGTTTTTCTATGTACGACACTGAATAACGCGTATTCCCTTTAGACGTTTTCTCGTTTGCATAAAGTTTATACTATGAATCTTCTTGCGTGGCTGCATGATCACAAGGCTGGAATCAGGTATTTTGGCAGTTTCATGAAAATTCATACGAAGATACCGATTTATTTCATCAAAGGAGTCGTGATGTACAGAAGAGAAGCGATGATAAAATAATGTCTTCATTAACATCGTAAATTAAGAGCGAAACGACAGAAATTTTTCCTTTTAATGATATTATTATTAAATTTTGTTAGATATTTCTCCGGCATGTTTATAATTAGCGAAGGGAATCTTAAATATCTTTAAAAGAATCTGGTAAGCATTAGGGATGTTTAAACCTTCGTTCTGAATGCGGTAAATGCAATAGTCAGTTTTCTGGATGCGTATTAGAATTAAATAAAAAAAAAAAGGGAATTGGATCAGGAAATAAGATAACATTTTACATTGAAGTTAACATGCTCTAATTTACGATAAAAATTACGAAATTAAGATTTAAATCAGAATAAGGGATATCATTACAATTCTCTCGTCCCGCCCCTTCCTCACAGAAAGACGAGCAAGTGCGTCGGGACCGACACACAAGCGTACCTTGAAGTGATTGATGTCAAGTAAAAAATTAAAATTTAAATGTATCATAAAAGACCAAATTTTCTTTTACCTATACATTAAAATAAAAGTCATTTTCAGCAAGGATACTAAATCATAAAAAGAAAAATCTATATTCGTAAAATATTAATATATTAAAAAGTATAGTGCACAGATATATTCTGACCATTTTTCTGTAGTAACTCAGCTGATGAAATTAATTTATTGATAATAATATATGGTATGCTTGCCAACATTATTCTAATATATTTAAAAATTTGACTCAACAAAATTACTATATTTGTAATAAAATATATTCAAAATATTCCACTAATAAATATTAGTTATTTTTTATCACGTATTATAGATTTTCGTGTATATTAGATTATCGTGTCACTAGAAAGAATTTAAGAACCTTAGATTATTAATTTTCCCCCCTTCGTTCACAAGTCTACGTCCATTTTAATACACAAATTTTGAATAACAGATTTGATAAAAAGATTATTTGCAGTTATAATTTAAATTCAAAATATATTCCGCAAAATACAATATAAATCTTAAATTGCTATAAGAAATAATATCTATGAATTCATTATCCTCTTTCATTTGCTGAACCAGGGACATATGCTGGTGAATTTTTTAAAAAAAAATTCTGGAGCATTTTAATCACTCGTTGATGAACCACAATCCCAGGAAAGCAAAAATTTAGAGCGTCTTAATGGAGAACTATGCATTTAAACTTCAGTAGAGCGAGAAAGATGTTTAATTTTTGTGATAAGAATGGAATACATAAGATATCATCATCTGGCACAGGAAAGATATTTGGAAGTGAATGGAGCCCTTCTAAGAAACAATGATAAAAAAAAAAAATCAAGCACAACGTTATTGAGCATCAAAGCAGGAATGCATGCATAACAGGAAACTTTGGTTGGGGATGGTATTGGAACTACATAGGCGGCGCGGTTTGGGCAAAGTATAGACATTGCAGCTGAGTAGTGAAGAACATGAAGCTGCAAGAAAGAGCGGCATGTCCGCGCCCAGAGAAAACGAAATCGGAGGTGGAGCCTCGATTGAATGGTATAAAAAAAGAACGATAGTCTCAATTTCCCCTTTTCTAATAGATATCTTTGAAGCAACGGTAACTCTAAGCGAGTCGTGGAATCTCGTCACCAACCCAGCAACAAATTTCAAAACTTCGATCAGAGACTGATTTAGTTTAATTAGATCAAAACTATTTTGGAATGGACCTCATAACTTTGAACAGAAAATAGTCAAAAACCACTTTAGATTGCTTAAATGTCTACCACGCCAGTATTTTGGCATCAAAATGAATATACATTAAATATTTCTGCATAAAATGTTAAAAACATAATCGAAAAAACTTCGATAACAAAATGCTTTGTAAATTAAGAGAAAGGCATCCTTCCATAAGTTCGGAAAATCAGAGTATTAATATAGATACATTGATTGTACGAAATGTGTAACACAATATCACTTTTCATTTTATGCAGACTTTTATACTCTACAACAGAATATGTATTATTTTTAGGATTAAAAGCCATTTTTTTTCAAGTATCTATTAAAAAAACTTAAACCATTATATTTTATTTCTCTATTCCACAAATCTGACTGAAATCTAGAATATCATACTGCACTTTAAATAGATTGCAATAACAAATTATCTTTAAAATACATGTTTTTAACTTTCAAGTAACTCATCATACATACTGAGTAAGGAGTAAAATTGTGCAATAATGATGACTGCTTGCATACTTGCCAATCACTTTTTCAATTTATGGTGTAGCCTTCTATTCTTGTCAAAAAATACTTCACTTTACAAGTCCTACTCTTACAGAGTAGACGTACTTTTATTTTCCTTGCATTATCTTGTTTCAGATGCCTCTTAAATCTTTGATTTTTAATTATTCTTTAACTGTTGATCCTTTATTATGTGTGTTCACCGTAATAAGTTAATTTTTATAGTTAATTTGTATTAAGTCTATTATTCTTGAACTGTTCACTCAACGAATTTATTACTTGCTGGCTCACAGCCAGCATAACATAAAATTGGAGCGATAACTTTATAAAATGTAACTCACGGCTTCAAGTCGTCAAAGAAGCACCGTTAAAAATAAAATTACAAAGATTAAAACCTTCATTAAGGAATTCCAGCCTTTTGATTACTTCAAAAAGGATAATACACATCTTAGCAATAAACTAACATTAAGTAATGATATTCTACGAAGACTCAATCAATTAAAGTGCGAATTATGTGCTTGTACTTGATTATGTGGATTTAAAAAATGCCCTAGATCTTACTGTGGAATTGAAAGATGAGGCTCAAGAAATGAGGAAAGTGTTCTTGCATTTCTTTCCAAATATAAAAATGAAAAATAAACTGTTTGCATTATCCCAAAAGCAAATATTAAAAACTTGATTTACCTTTGTCAACATTTAGTGGAAAATTTCAAGAATTTGAGCTCTTCAAATCTCCGTTTATGAATGTTATTGGAAACAACCCCTCGTTGAATGAAACTCAAAAACTCATCCCTAAAAAGTTCTTTAAAAACTAAGCAACGTTAATTCAAAGCGATCAAAGTTTTAAGTCCCTGTTCAAGGTCTTAGAAAATAGATATAAATTTAAACACAAGTTGATATACATTTCAATTAATAAATTTCATAATGAAATTCCTACTCAGATTAGATCATTAATCGATATTGTTAGATAACATATGGATCTTTAAAAAATCTAAAATTTCAATCTACCACAGAATTACATGTGTTAAATAATAAAATTGATAAGAAATCTCAAAGATAATTCCAATGACACGTGTTCGCAGCGTGTTAAACAGGCTCCTTTCCTTTTAGGAATTAAGATATATGCTGCTAGAATCTGTTATTAAACACGATTTCTTGACAAGAAATAACCCTACACAAAGTAAAATAGCTTCCGTTGTCAGTGGAAACAATAATTCGTAGCGAATTAAATTTATTTTATCCAAAAACAAGCAAAATAAAAAATGCGCCATAAATGAATGTAATTTAAGACCTGTAATAAGTCAAGTCGAATTCTTCATGCAAAAATTATGGCTACTTAAATTAGATTGGCATGAGAAACTACCGGTAGCAGTTTCAAATGAATGGATTTCATTTATCCAATCCTTACCGGATTTAGAAAAACTCAGGATCCCAAGACTTGTCCTATTAGAGAATCCTGAAAGAATCGCACTTCTTGTATTCGCTGATGCCTCGGAAAAAGGATTTGCAGCTGAAGTATATGTTTCTGTTCACGTAAAGAATGGTAATAAAAATTATCACCTTCTTTGTACATCGAAGGTAGCATTGCTCAAGAATATCCATTCCCTGATTGGAGCTTTCGAACTGCAACCTGCTGTCCAAGCTAGTAAACAACGTTGTTTACTAATATTATAACTTAACAACATTGTTGCAACAACTGCACTGAAAAGTGATCTTCAAGACCTTGTATTCCAATTCCACAATTGCCTTCATTTAGATTAGGTTTTCATCTTACCTTGCCAAGACATTTATCGCTAATAGAGAGGCAAAATTGCAAGAATAAACTAAAATCGCTTCATGGTAATGTAGATCATTTGAAAATAATTCAGCTGACCTCCTTGACAGAGTTTGAATGCCCCAGACTTGGACTAGAGTGAACTGTGGAAGGATCCCGATCTTTCAAAGCTTGTACATGTTGAACATCCTCAGAACTGTAGTGATGAAATTAAGAAGGAATTTAAAACATCTGTAAATAAAAAATTTATTGCTCTCAGCTGAAACTGGTTTATTTCATAAGATTGTTTCAGCAACTCATAACTTTTGTAAATTAATTAGAATTCTTAGTTGTATTTTCAGATTCATCAAACATGTCAAATCACCAAGTGACAAATACGTCAGTGGACTCACATGGAGTTTACTGGAGCAGAGACATAGTTATAAAATACTGTTCAAAAAATAGATTTTTCTGTTGAATTTAAATATTTATTAAAAGCTGAAACTGTACCTTGTAATAGCAAACTTGCTTCTGTAAATTGTTTCACTGATGAAAATAATGTTATTCGTTTTGGAAGTAGATTATAAAATTCATCTTTGTCTGTCAATGAAAAATATCCTATAGTTTTACCAAGAAAAATGCTATAACTTTAATGATTATAAGGTACTTTCATATTGGTTCTAACAATTTGCTATATCATGTTCATCATACGTATTGGTTTCTAACAATTTGCTATACCGTGTTCATCATATGTATTGGTCACTTAATGGTAGAAATCGTGCATACCAAATTGCTCATAATTGTATAATTTGTCTTAAAAATAAATATTTGGTACCAAATCAATTAATGGACAACTGTCCAAAGAAAGGACAACTCTCACTTTCCCATTTAACAACGGTAAAGTAGATTTCTGTGGTCTATTATTTTCAATATCAAAACCACCACAAAGAAGCGCTAAATAAAATTTGTCTGCATATTTATATGCATTGTTACGAAAGCAATCCAACTGAAATTTGTGTCTACTCTTACTTTCGAAGCATTCAAAGCCTAATTTAAAAAAATTCTTCGGGTAAAGGGGTAAGCTCTAAAATCTTCTTGGATAATACTAAAGCATTTGTAGATGCAAATGCAGAGTTAAAAAAAAAATTATATGAATTCGTTAAATCTCCCAATGAAACATTAAGTAGTTATTTTAATGATGAACATATTGGCTGGCATTTCATCCCTCATAGATCTCCTAATTTTGCTGGATTGTAGGAATCGGGAATGAAATATTTTAAATTACGTCTAAAACCCATAACTGGAAATTCAAATTTAATCCTTCAAGAATTCATCATTTCATCTGCTGAAATGGAAGCTGAGTTAAACGCGCGCCCTCTAATCCCACTTCCTTCTGGATTTGACAATTTTGAGACTTTCTCTTGGCCTCTTTCGAATCGGCAGACCGGTTACCACTGCAGTAGAACCACAACTTATCAATTTTAAGGAGAATATACTATCAAATTAGGAAACAAGGACTCGATTATCTCAACATATATTGAAAATTTCGAAGAGAGAACCTAAATAATTTACAAGAAAGGGGCAAGTAGATATTTAACAAAAATGTTGAAATAGACACTCTTGTTTTATTTGAAAAAGAACCAGCAACCACAGGCAGTATTAGATGTTTTTTCTGGGAATATTTGCTTCACAGGAAAATAATTAAAAGAAATAGATGTTTGTATTTTACCTACTGTATAAAAAATGTCTCAATTATTAATTACCATACTTAATATAAAAATAATCCGGCCTGAAACTTCTTCAAGGGTCACTACCAGGCAAGGATTCGAAATAAGGGTTTTTTTCTGTGAGAATCATCGAACAATGTCCAAAAGTACTGACCCCTAATTATTTTGAATCCTTGCCTGGGAGTGACCCTTGAAGTTTTCAGACCGGATTCTTTTTCTATTGGTTATAGTTTTGATTCGGTTGTGTTCCTTTTTGCTTGGCTTATTTTGTTAATTAACATATTATTAACATTATGTATTAACATAATGTACATTTGTATGTACATTAACATACAAATGTTATTTAACATTTGTATTTTAGTTGTAGCTGCATTTGCGCTCACTAAATACGATTGATTTTTAAAATTTTAATTTTTAAACTTGTTTGAATCCGAAATAATTTTTAATTTCGATTCCAATTTTAGTTTCGTTTCCGTAATTAGTGTCTTTTTTGTTTCGTTTACATAATTTTATTAATTATATTAATTAAGATTTGTTCCATTAATTGGATCTATTTCATTTACTTTTCATTTTGCTAATTTTTAGCGCTTAATTCCGAATTAAATTTTAATTTCTACCTAATTAGTTTCGTTTTAATTTTTGTTGACCAGGAAATGGGTTTTAATTATTTTAATGCTTTTATGGTTATATATATATATATATGTGTATGTGTGTGTGTTTCTTTTCTCAAATTTGTATTTATTTATCCGGTGAAATATGTATTTCAAAAAGGCTCGGAATGTTTTTACCTATTGCCCCCTGCGTGTTTCAACATACGGAGTTGTTGCCCTGTATATCTTGTTAAACAAAGTACTTCACTTTAAAAGTTCTATTCATACTGAGTAGACGCGTTTTTACTTTCCTTGTATTATCTCGTTTCAAGTGCCTCTTAATTCTTTAATTTTTAATTGATGATTCTTTATTATATGTGTTAATTATAATAAATTTATTTTTATAGTTAATATGGACTAAGTCCATTATTATCGAACTGTTCACTTGACAAATTTATTACTTACTGGCCTACCACAGCCATAACAATAATAATTATAAAACTATGAATATAAATTATAAATTCAGTTGCTCAGAAAAATGTGCAGTTTACAAAAAGCATAAATATAAAAAATAATGTAGCATACCTTTCAGTACTTCCCAGCTATTCTCAGTAAAACAATGGCAAGTCTTTTTCGTGCTTCTGCTGGTGTTTCAACAGAGTTGGATACCTCTTGTTTACTTTTTCTTCCAGGTGTTTTACGAACTTTTGAATACGAATGAAACATTTCGATTTGCTTTTCAACTTTTACTTCAGCTTCAGGTTTCTTGTTCAAAGGTGGAAGATGTTCTGAACATGAATCTTGATATTTTGTGTTAATCTTTGATTTTAATGTATTACTTTTGGTTTTGATTGTCTGGTCAGATCTGGTTTTCCTAATAGGATTTTTTTTAACGTTTGTTGTAGTTGGACGCCCTGTTTTCAATTTAGTTTGTTTTGGATGAGGCTCTGTTGATATGGAGAGCTGGGAAAAAAATAACAAGTGTTCAGGATGATGACTATTTAATTGAAAAGATTGCACATGTCAAACAAAACTCTTAATGATTTTGGTATTTTTAATGCTTAATTGGATAACTAATGAAGGATTCAAAAGGCACAATACAATTAAAATGAAGAAAAATTCAAAAACCAACCAAATAATAACTCTTTCTATACATGAATAATAATTTCATTTTATTCTCATTCTAAAAATAATTATTTTCTAATCACTTAAAAGTAGGACTTAAATTAACTTTTGAGTTGTACAGGATCTTATTTCCCACACTGATATTCTATTTGCTGAAAATAAATATTTCCTTAAAAAATTCCATTCTAAAGCTATATAAGATCTGTTTACTTGCACACAGTATTTTGCCTCCTACCTTTTGCCTTCTTCGAAATGAATCTCCCTCTTAGAAAGGAATCAATTTCTCCTAAAAAATTTTGAATGAATTTAAAAAAAAAAATGGAAAAAAAAAATCCCACTCTAACATCCTGAAGCATAAAATATCCAATATAAATATTCTCTTTCCCTTTCAAATAAAAAAATGTTTTAAACACACAAGTTCAAAAAGTAAGGGTATTCCAATAGAGGACTGAATTCGATAGTTCATACATGAAAATTCTCAAATAGTAGTGAAGTTCAATCTTAATTAAACAACATAAATTCTCAATAATTTAAAGTCATTACACACATTTTTATGAGCAAAACTTCACTCAAAAAATTAAAAGATCGGCTACATTATTTTCTGATACGTTAAACGTAACTAATCATTTCCCACTCAATATTTTTTTAATGAATATGAAGAAACTAAATAAAGGGATCATATAAATGTAGAAATATACAATAAGAATGAAAGTGTACAATGTCAGGAAATTTGTTTGCTTGAACTCTTGATTCATTAATTTTGAAGAGAAGGCAGTGGCAACTGAAATTACTATTGAAGTCGCTTAAAATAATTAATAATAATGCTCTAAAAGTACCTAACCTTTACAGAAACAAATTTAAGCTTTCAGTGAAAGTTTATCTAAAATTTTGCTCATAAAGGCATTTGAATGTTTTATTTTCAAAATTCTTAATTATTAAATTCATTCAGTTTTGGATAAATCAAACTAATCAGAAGGAAGGCAAAGGCAATATAACTATAAAAGCTAACATTTACTCATGAGAAAGATGCACCATTTTGAAAATTTAAAGAGGAGAGCACTTGTAATAAATAATGAGGATAATAGGATTTTAGGTGCATAAATCTCAATATTATATTAATATTTTGAAAATAATGGAAATCAAAGTGTTCCTTGCCTTCATAGAAAATACTTTTTAATTATTTCATAAATGTTCTTTAAAATTTAACCACAACCAATCAATGCCTAATTTTCCGATACATTACATAGAGTAATGCCATTTCAGGTTAGTTTATTATATAACCTACTCGCAAGTTAATCTTCCAATGCAGTTTAATGTAAAATAATTCATAATTATAGAAAAGAAAATTTGTAGCTTTAGAGAAAACATTCTTTCCAAAGAAAATTCACCAGGTATATATATCGAGTTTGTATTAACAAATAGTTAACAGATTGAAAAGTTAACACATTTGTGTTATCTACACTTTTAACAAAAAATCACATTTTCAAATCACTACTGATTATTACTATATGCTGTTCAATGTCTAATTTATTGTTATGTAATGTTAAGATAATAAAAATATCGACTTCGTCAGACTAATGTTTTGAAGGTATAGAAGGTATGAAAGTATAAGCAATAAATTTGAACTATGATTATATCAAGATGACATTTCAACTGCTCTCCCTCTCTAAACCATAATTACTAGTTTAAAGTATAATCACTAAATATATTAAATTTCTTTCAAAGAATGATGGTCTAAAATTAAAAATCAGTTATTTCACTTTGACACAACAGATTAGAACAATGGAAAATAACTTACATCATCAGTTCTTTCTTCAACTCGGTAAAAACCATCAGATACAAGTAATGGTTCTAGATTCCAATAAGCATCTAAAAATGTAAAATTTAAAAAATGGATTACTTTAAGTACCATGATAAAAAAGACTTATTCATACCATAACTACATTAAAAATTCAATTTAGAAATAAATACAATTATGTTATACATCACAGATTAATTAAATTTATATAAAAGAATAAGATCTTATTTCTAAACAGAAGGTTCATGTGTATTTAATTACAGCTGAATGAAGTATAATATTTAGTAATGTATTTGACATTATACATAAATACATCATTTAGAAGAATTTATAGTTGATAAATAAGCAAAAGAGAGAGACTAGGAATCAATAGGCCAAGTAATAAGTTTGGAAGCTCAATATCTTCTACACAATCTAATTTGATATGTTTCAGTCAAATTTATAAACTTCTTGTTTTGAAGTCTGTTTTTGAGATAGACCCTACAACTTTGAACCAAGTTCAGATAATGTGAACAAATTTAAGCTATCACCTTCCTTCTTAGCTTATGAAATACATCAGCAAAACAACTAAGCCACATTACATATATATTGAATATCTTTCATGGGATCAAGCTGCAAACCTGAAAGTCTTTTAAGGACAGAGTTAACATGCACTGATTACACATACACATCTTCATCAGTCGAACAGATATTGAATTCTTAATGGTCTAATTCTCAAGCATCAACATATCCCCAAGGTCAACACAGCCTAACTAAAATTTCCATTCTAATTGAAAAAAATATCTATTTTGAAACGTGGGAAAATATGAGTATTGCATTGTTCTCCAGACAATTTAGAATTGTTTTCATTGCTTATTTTAGTATTTAAATACTTATTTAATATGCTTTCAAATTTTTTAAAATTGAATTTTGCTATAATCTTTTCTCACTTTCTGGTGTTCCAAAATTCTGAATTATGCTGCACTTTCTTGCCTTCTTTATGACTACTTTAATATTTTACACTACAACTATTATACACTATTTTAATATTTTTTTTTATTAAAATTTCATTCCACACTAATGAAACCTCTGAAATAATCTTTAAAAAAGGCCAATTACAAGGTCTTAAATATGAACACATTATCAAGCTATCTATCTTGCCTTTAAAGTTTTCAAATAACCGATTTTATGATTTCTATGACAATATCTATCCCCTCAGATTAGTACTGAAAGTGATTTCCCACAACTAACATTCACCACTTCCATTTATACCACTATTTTTCAGGTCTTTCGAAGTGTGTAAAAATAATGTTGTCCTCTAACAGTGAATTATAAATAAATGACTAAATTGAAGAAAATAACTAAGTTTTAAAAAATTAAATTTTATAGCAGAACGATATAAATGACATTTTTTAAAAAAACCTTTTAATGAATTTTTCCTATAAAAAAATCTTAAGTCTTTATTTTTAAAGTTTAATGTAGAAATGAAATCAGAAATTTCAAAAGTTTTTGCTATAATAATTTTAAACCAAATCTAAGAAGTCTACATTAAAAAATGAGCTTTTTATAATTAGTATTTGGCTGAAAACGTTTATAAGAGTTCTTCAGAACAATTGTTATATTCAAATTTTTTCTTAATGTTCAAATACTGCAAAATTCTATGCTAAGAAAGTGAAATTACCTTTTAAACCTTTCATTACCTGATTATCAATCTTAGTTACAGAAAAATGTTTCATTATCACAAAGGGAGGTTTATAACTTTCTCTACTTGAAGTTTCCCTGGAATTAAAATCAATAAAGGAAATGAGATCAAATGTTACATTTCGAATTTTGAAGGCATAGGGGAGAACAATCCTGACAAAAAATATAATTATTAAAAGATAATAAATGATTTGTTTAAAATCAGAGACAGTTTATGAGTAGATACTCAGAGACTACAGCAATTTTTGCTTTTCTTGTATGTATAAATTTAATAATCTACTTAAATTTTCTATGCAATATTTGAATACTTTATCAACAAACTCGTGCATTTTCTTGATCAGAAGAAAAACTAATAATAGTAATTTCTGTAAGTAAAAGTAATTTCTATATTAACACATTAAAAGCGGGAGTCGTAGTACTACGATTTGATCCACGTTACCTAGAATACTTTCGTCAAGTTCCCCCGCCTTTAATGTGTTAAAGTAAACTAATAAAAGTGACATGTAAAGAAGGAGGAACTTGCTACATTGTTTCCTTTTTTTTTAAATTTCCAGTTTCCGTCTTTTGTAGTTGTGAATAAATAGAATCTGTAGTTCCTACCAAAAAAGAAAATTCTGGAATGCAGCAATGCTTGACAAGCAATTCCATTACTATTTAGGGTTATTTACATGGAACATATCCAAGCATCTTGAAGCAATCCATTTTTAAAAGAATATATAACTAAATTCATATTTAAAAACACCCCAGTACATTCATTAAAAAAAAATGCAATACAATAAGATACTCAAACTCCTGCTCTCCATTCACTGCATTTTTTTCAGAATCAATGTATCTTCTATATTGTATATTTTAGAATAGTAGAAAGTATAAGTTTAAAAAATGTCATTATATATATATATATATATGTGGCTAGATAGTTCTAAAGATTATCCATTCAGAGTTTATATTTTAAAAACAATGTGTTGGCAAAATTGATGTCTTGAATATAATATTAAAGTAACAATAGTGCAATACGATTTTTGAACGATCTGCTTTGTAGGCTTGCCCTAAGACCAATTAAAAATTAGTTTGAAGTAGTCAGAATTGTTCAGAATGCTCAATATTTGAAAAACCATAATCATGGAGTATCAAAGATATGGAAGATAGGAATTTGGAAACTTATTACCAAGAACTAGGATCATTGTCCCACCATACTGCTAATGAAGAAATAACACTTATAATATTCATTATATTTTGAAAGGATTTAAATTAAAATTTTTAAAACTCAAGATGATTAAGATTTTTTTTATAAGTTGAATTTTGTCAGTGGTGACTACCAAAATATGAAAACCAGAGAATTTAAAAATTATTAATTTGAAACAATAGAACAAATTCACCATTGGATTTTTTCAAGCACTATTTTCCTAAGAGTAAAGTTTAGGGTACAAAACCTGCAATTGTTAAAAGTTGAAGAAAGGGTATGGGTAGATATTCCAAATGAAATGTTTTTAAAGGTATGTTCCATATTATAATTTAAACACAGTGTAGATCAACAAGGTATTAAATAAAAAATATGAGCTAAGTACAAAAATACAAACAAACGTAAATATGTCTTGCTTCAAATATTAAAAGCAAATACCATTTTTATAAACAATTAAAGTGGGAAAGCATTTTTTAGCAATGCTTAGTATATCA
This sequence comes from Argiope trifasciata, assembly GCA_026543055.1. Taxonomy (NCBI): domain Eukaryota; kingdom Metazoa; phylum Arthropoda; class Arachnida; order Araneae; family Araneidae; genus Argiope; species Argiope trifasciata. The sequence goes on along the minus strand of JAPMOQ010000852.1, from coordinate 5,221,319 downwards.
CTAATTTTAAAATACACAATTTGAAAATAAGGCAGTTTAATTTAACTATATCAATGCCCTATTTTGAAGCAACACAAGATATTTTCAGACAGATATGTTAATGTCAACAATAATCAGATGATAAAGATGGTAACTGAACAGGGAATACTGAGGTATAATAGAAACTTTTACTAGATAACTAGTAATTTAGGTGCTAAATTAACAAGTACAAATACATTTGCTTCAAGAATAAACTTCCTACAGAGAAGAAATTGACGAATAAAGCCTATTCTATGACAAATGATAGTAAAATCTTGAAACTGAACTACAAGGCTTTCACAATATATCCGAATGTATGCATACGGCAAATTAGTTAACACTTTAAAATATAAATACGAAATCATATATTGAGCATTTAATGAAATAACTATTTTGATTTAAAAAATCTCTAGTTTTTATGAATACATAAGCTGAAAGCTACTTTTTAGTCTTAAAATATATTAATCTTATCCGAAAAATACAACTAAAATTCATAGCCTAACTGTATTTTCAATGGACAAAACACCAACTGTCATGAACATTGAGGAAAGGTTATTGATTCTGTGAATGAAAGAAACTAAGGATGGATTTGATATTTAATAAAACTGATAAATACTAAATGATAAATCACTTATACTTTTTTTTTATTTCATTCATATTTATGCATTTATTTTTGTGATGAGAATACATGTGAAAATTTTCGTTTGTTCGTTTATTTGCTATACTACACATTTTCTTGTTTTATTTTTCCTGAGCAAGCACGTAAATATTTAAAAAAATTAAGGAAGCAAAATGCAATAAAAATAATTGAGAACTAATTATTGAATAATTAAGAAGTATTTTAAGCTTAAACTATTTATTAAATAAATTAATAAAAAACTGTACTTGTTTTATTCATATTTCTTTATTACAAATACATGCAAAATCTACCTCATTCAAGTCACCAATATAATTAAGCAGATTTCAGATATCACAGAGGAACTCACTCTTAACAAAAGTAATTTCTTTTCGAATCTTACTCGTAACGAATATAAATTTTTTTCATATGACACTAGGACAATTCTATTCCAAAAGATATTCCAAATAGAATTATGTAATCTATTATTTGAAAGCATGCTTTTCAAATAAGTTATTGAAAAATACTTGTCTTTGGCTATGTTGAGAATTATCGAGATTATATACAATAAAATGAGACACAGTATTATTGGGAAAAGAATTTATAGAACACATAGCTACCTGCATAAGTAGGGGGATGCCTTTCAGTGCAAGATGCAACATTTTCCCACGTTTTCAGCATCTTCTATGTTTCAATGGAACGTTCTTGATCGGCTGATGCTGTAATCACCTTCTGTATGATTAAATCTCGCCCGCAACTTGTGACACAGAATATAGCTCCATTAGTTCTTCAGCAATTTTTGCTATGCTTTTCTATCATCTCATCAATTGTTGCTATTCACATCTAACTCCATAACCTTAGGCAGGAATTGCGTAGCACTTCCAGAAATTCCTCAGAGTTGTGTTTGACAACACTAATCAATCAAAGCTTATTCTATATAGAAATAATGATTCCTTCCAAATAAGTGCTCAACACAAATTGATACTCAAGATATAGGTCAAGCCTGCATTTAATGCCACAACGTCTTCTTGTCAAACTTTTTTAAAACATGGATCATTAAGACAGACATTTTTAATTTCATTTTGCTCGTTATGAGAGGTACTTCTCAAACAAAGTACAACTGCATATTACTGAAACATGATAAGAATATCAGTGAATAACTGTCCAGTTTAGAAGTTACATCATGATTCGCAACTGTAACATGATACCACTGATAATTATTTTTTTTTAAGTAGTTTGTAAACAGCACAAATGAATAAAAAATTATATGGTCAGTATTTATTGTTCATATAAATTACAAACTGGTAGAGAGCATGCTTGTCACAATTGTGTAACGAATCCCAGTAGTTGTCTGTAACAAGCTAAGCTCAGAATCCTGTCTGATGTCAGATTTTATAATTGTTAATTTGATAATGCTAACAACACACACAGCTGATTTCATCTATCAACCACAAACTGAAGTCATATAAAGTTTTTGCTGAGTGAAATTCTCTCATGGAAAGAAAACGCATTTAACTTTCATGAGTTAAATTAGTTTCAGAGTAGAAATGATTGCTTATTCCATCTTGCACAAAAACTGTTCCATTCAAGAATGGCCTTTGATGCATTTTAGGAATAAATTTTTTAAGCATTTCAAGATAGCAATGCAGCAAGCTATAGTTTTTACAGTGACAGAGAAATAATACAATCTTTAAAAATATGCTTTAAACCTACTTTTCATAGTTACTTTGGAAAAAAGTAGTTGCTCTTATAGGCTTATTCAGGGATGTTCAAATACCAAATTGTACAATTGTGAGCACTGATCAATCCATTCAGAAAAATCATAGCTTTTTTCATATTTTTCAAAGTCACTGATTATTAATCATGTTCAAATGAAACATGTTATTACAAAAGTTAAGTACATATAATGATCTGTAGTTGCTAATGTCTACATACGATTGATCTTATATGCATAGAAGAAGAATGTACCATAATATTATCTATTGAAAATTTGTAATTCCTATCAAATTTACAAACCATTGCATGACAATTCTAAGACCTAGATTTGATTTGCAGTTTCATCACAGATGATTGTGTTAGCACTGCAGTAGCAAGTTGTGTAAACTTCTTCCTGTAAAGGTTTCCTTCAGGAAGCAAATTCTAACTGCCAATGATTCAGTCTGTATGCATGTTTAAGATTTATATGTGAAATTAATAAATTTCTTTCTCTTTTATAGATTCTTACACAAATACCCATTTTACTAAAGTTAAATGTAAATATTCAAATACTAAAAGCCTTGAAATTCCCTTACTGGCTTTTTTTTCAGCACAATCCATAATCTTATAAATTTAAAACAGTTTCATTCCATTTACTGATTTTGAGTATAAATACCTCTCAATAAAGAACACTACTTTTATAACCACCGAGAAGAGTACATTAGTTGCTAGTTGAAAAGAGAAATCAGTTTTATTCAAGAAACCCTGATTATTAACAGAAATTTGACACAAACTCACATTAATTTAGGTTTAGACTCTTTTTGGAAGATGCACTAACATCTTCATTTAAAGTCTAATGGCAGTATACTACAACAATATATAAGCTACAAACTTCAAATACAGCACAAGAAACAGCCGAGCATTTCAATGCATACATTTTGTTTTAGTATATTAATTTTCATGAAGCTCTCATTAACACTGTTGTGAAATGATAGCTTAGGATTACATCTTAAGTCCCTCGGAAAGGTTGGCCGTTAATTATTCATTGCAGTATTAGTTTTCACAGAAGTCAACCAATGGCAAGGACACCAAGGCTACAGGATTTCACACTGGGAGGAGAAAGAAGAGAAAAAAGATTATAACAATTCTGCATTCAACCATTTGGACAATCAGAAAAGATGACAAGCTCTTTTTCAGGTAAATCTAGAGAGCAGATGAAATTTTAGATGATGAATGCTGATGGGCTTTTTATAAATACTTTATTATTTTCCCAAGTAAACTGTAATACAGAAACAGTTATGAAATAAACTAAGATCATCAAGATTCTAAGTTCCTTGAGCTTATTTCCCTAATAAAACAGAAATAAGAATAATAGAGTAAGAAAGGGATGATGCATTAATTCCTCATTAATCAAATTAGCAACTGCAGTAGTATCAGAAAAGCTTAAATATAAAATCCATTTATTTTTTATCTCTTTATTTTTAATAGTATTGTAAAAATTCCTTTGTTTCTATCTTAATCTAATTATTAATGGGGACTTTTTAATTATTAATGGTGACTATACAATGGTGAATAATATATAAACATAACATAGGGAGGTTTTCAATTAACAGATGTGAATTAAAATTTAAATTCAAAATTTCTTTTTCAGATTTTCTCTATATTCTTTGGTGTATAAGGACTCAAACAACTGTGGTTAAACAATAAAAGGAGCATGAAATGTCAGATAAAAATCAATTTTTGTATAGGAATATTAATTCCATATTTTACATAAGAATTATATGTTATAACTAATATAAAAGTAAATAGAATGTTCTTTATTTGACTAATTTAAAACAGAATCAGAAAAAAAAATCTGATGTTTGTGTTACTACTAGAAAATATTTAATCATCAAAATTTTAACATTAAAAGTGCACAGGATCTTTTTATTTCTTAAAGAAAAAAATATTTTAATCATTGGGGTGGGGGGGAGAGAAAAAGAAAAGAAAAACACAATTCTGATACAGTCATAAGAGCTGACATAGTAAATAATGATTATATTATATTTATTCTGTTATACATTTATTCTATTATCCACAAACATGCTATTTTTAAATATGGATAACATTGAAATTTTTAAAGAAGTTGTGTTCCTTAAAACTGTTTTACTCTAACTAGGGATTTTTTTAACTATACATGACACCCCTAAACATGGCCTAACATTGGGTTATGGAAATTTTCATCCATATTCTTTTAGTATGTATATTTTGAGAGGGAGAAAAGACTATTCAAATTGCACTATCTAATTAATCTGTCATTTGTTTAAGTTCCTTTTAAAATTTTGACATCAAGGAAAAATTTCATTTGAGAATTTATTTACTACAAGTGTCCAGAAGATTGGCTATGCCACCATTAGATTTTGAGTCTTCAAATATTTCTGAATTTTGCAGATTAAAACACAAGTGCAGAGCATAAATCAAGATGAGTAGTATCAAAAATATATGTTGTAAAGTAGTAAGATGAGTGGTATCAAAAATATGTTATACACACAGAAGACAAGGGAGAAGCCAATGCAAGTATGCGGGCAACCAATCATGGCCTGTAGTAAGATAGAAAAGTGTTACAACTGCACTTCTAGGAAAATCTGGGATCAACTGTGTATCCTCAAGCAGTGAGGCCCATGGCTTAATGGTTGTCACATTAGTGCTATCTGCGTTATCTTGAAGGAACATCATTTTTTTTAAAGGAGTTTGACTGAATGAAATGGGAAGATTCTCAAAGATTTCTGGCATCCCTTTTGGCCAAAAAAGCGGCAGCCTTGTTCCCAGGAATCCCATAGTTAGCTGGAATCAATTAGAAGAAAATAGAGATTGGCATTGAGGGCTCTCTGCACTACTATGCAGTACTACCTTTTTACAAGAGATTGAAGAGCAGACAGGAAATGTGACAAAATAACCTATCTGCAGAATAATGAGGAACAAACATCCATTTACATTAATACGATATAAATAGCCTCGATTTCGCCATCGTAATTGTAGATAAAGCAATGGCACGAACCTGTTATTCACTCATATGACTCTTGTTAATCTGCATATTCAACTTCAAACACAACAGGATATCTCCATATCCTAAAGCTAATCTACAGAAAAGATGAGGATTGAGATAGACATTCATATAAATGGCTGCAGAATAAGCATGCTGTATAGACCCTTTTTGAGTTTTAAGGCTTCTCTCTGTGTTGGTGTTGTAATCCTCCAAAAAGTATCAGCGGGCAGGTAAATCAAAGAACTGCACTTCTTTCAATTATGTTTCTTGTTGGAGGGTTTTGAACAAGACACTGGATTGCTAGAATAGGAGTGGTTCTTACAGCACCCATAATAATACGGAGAGCTTGGTTTTGAACAGTTTCAAGTTTTTGATTAGTAGTAGTAGCAGTAAACAACAAAACTTTATTACAATAACTGAAAACTGACTGAATGAAAAGCATGAAGGGGATGTTTAAAGTGTCTTGGATGCAACTCCTTTTGCAATCAGCCAACCATTTAATAACAAAAGTCTTAACAATTTTCCCACACATGTAATCACCATGTCTGTTCCAACTCACCTTGCAATCAAGAATACAGCTTAATACTTCATGCTTTTTGCTCTTTGAATAGTCGTACCCAGGAATTTAAGGTTAGGTACAAAGAGACGCCTATTTAAGGAGAATAACTGGCAGGCAGCTTTTGATTTCTTGACAGATGTGGCATTGTTAGAACACCACAGACTGAATTGCTTAAAAGCTTTATTCTCATCACCGGATATGTAAGCTAGGTTGTGATCAGTGACAATTTATTATATATATATATATATTACTGAGAAATTACTACAATTCTTCCTATGTAATATTTTCTTAAAAAAAACAAAGATCAATTATCAATACAATATCATCATAACAAATACGCAATAACTGCAGTAACCTATCAAACTTTCTGGATAATTTTTTAACTTCTACAAATCATAATAGCGGTATTTGAACAATTCTGCTGAAGTCAACACTACAAATTAACCACCTTAGTTGAATAAAAATCTTAACCCGTAGTGCTACTTCAATAAATATCAAAAACAGAAATCCTGAAAGCGCATGCATATCATGATATGAAGAAAAGAACAACATGAAAAAAATATAAATAAAGTGTTTCTTAGTAAAAAAAAAATTCTTCCCCTAAAAACCGATTTATTTTGTTGAATTCGATTGAAAACATCAGAAAGTAAATTAGTTCATTGCAAAATTAAATTAAATAATGTAGTAATGAATTTTTTAAGCTGAAATACTTGGGGGTGACTGCAGTTCCATAGTATCTACACATGAACTGCTCTTGGCTATACATGAGATTTTTAATGATACATTCAAATTACAAAAACATTTTTATAAAATCATTTTATATTGCATATTTCTCATATTAAAACATACCTAAATAAGACAAAAGATCTTCTGGATCTACACTTTCACTTTTACGTTGCTTAGAAAAAGCACAAGCACCACTTATCATGTCTTCTACCAATTCCGTTTGAAGTTCAGAGAAACACTAGAAAAAAAATTGCAAACAATGAACACTAATGGTATAAAATCAAAAAATTATGATACATAATTTAAAAACAAGCAGAATAAATCATTCTAACTTAGTAAATTCACTTGAAGGATTGTTGGAGAAACAAAATTATAGCAAAGGTATAAATTGGAAAACTTAGCCATACTCTAATGATGGTCTGCATTGATGAAAAATGTTTTTAATGTAAATGTCAGTAAGCTTTTTGTAACTATCCAATTTTTAAAATATTTAGTATGAGACAAAAATATACAAATAATTAATCATAAGTCATCTTATTCACTTTAAATCGTGTACATTATAAAGATTTCTTTAAATTAACATTCTCTAATCATCCCATGAATGGCCTGATATATCTCTTATTTTAATTTAGCATTGAAGTAGGAAGTTAAAAATAATTTGCAAAGGAGCATGTCAAGTACAGAATGAGAGTAATAATACTTATATTATATCTAAGCAAGTGTTATGAAATTGTGATGCACATCTATGAATTTGATTTTATTAGCAGTTGGATTACTAGGCAGATAGATCAATATTAGTTTATTTGATTAGATTTAAGTTTGATGTATTTTATAATCAGCTAAATAAACGTTTTATTTAGAAGCTACACAAATGTTCATAGGAATAATTCTGAAAATTATTAATGGTAGTCAGATGTCAAACATGGTGTGATTCCCTAAACTTTCACATAAAGACTTTCTGATGAATATGAATGATTCCCTGGTGCATGTTTCTTTTTTTCTTCTATTTTCACATACATCATTTAAAATAAGGAACATTTACTAAGTACTAGGTTTTTTCATATAAAAGGGATAATTGAAACCAAATATTAAATATCTTGAAAACTAGCATAAAGTAAAAGCATTAAAATAAATTTGAATATATATATATATGAAAAACTATCAAATATTTCACTTCACCCACTGAAGGTAGTGGATCTTTACCACAAAAAGTATTCAAACAATAGCCCCTCAATAATCCTGTACACTGCAAAGGATGTTATTCAAATGATTCCCCCCCCCCTTTCAGAACTAAAATACAAAATGTATAAAGTACAGTCAAAGTGATTGGTAAGCTTGCAGCAAGCAACTAGCCTAATAACTAACACCAAGCCTAAAATGGTGAAACAATAACAGTACTTATTTTTTACATATTGAAATAAGAAATGTTACCTGAAGAACATCATCATCAGCTTCACAACCTTCCTCAAGGAACACATTCTGAATAGGTTCTACCCGCTAAAAGAAAATGCAGAAATGAAAAAGTAATATAATAAAAAAAATATGGAAAAAGCAAACAAATGTATTCTTTTCCAGTTCAAAATAGCACAAAAAATTCATGTTTTTATCTATGCATATCAATGTACTCAGTGAAAAAAAAAAATCCAAAGTTAGGAAGGAATTGTATCAATTCAGTAACAAACATTTGTCGGAAAATGAGGGTCTCAATACTACTACTTCTACTGTTTTTATTTAATTTATGAAATACTAGAATTTTATTCAAACACTGAATGTTGTACAGTTGATAGAGCTGCTATAACAAGAAGTTTTAAATAATAATATACTTTTAATAACACCTGGATGATTACATCTAAAATAGCAATATGAAAAATAATAACTATTTATAGTCTATTTTTTTAACTGATTCATTATTTTTCAAAGTTATTGTAACAAGATATTTCTTCTAAAATTTTACTTAAAAGAGCACAATAATAGCTCACTAATTGTATCAAAAATGTGCACAAGTTATTGTCCATCTATTAACAAAATATCTAATAATAGTATCATTACAAGTAGAACAGCATTACATTACTTACATGAGCAAATCCAAAAAAGTTTCTCTTTATAACTTTATCCATCTTCACCTAAAATGTAAAATCAATAATGGTTATTATTAAGGACTTAAAAACTTTTTACTTGTCGTAGTGAATACTTTTTTTCCTATACAAAATAAGCCTTATCAAAAAAATATATATACCAAGATACTAACCCAAAACTACCTTATATTGAAACCCAAGATTATATATATATAGTCAAAAAATTGAGAGCATACCTTATTTGTACTTGATAAATCTGACTTTCAATATAAATAAGACATTACCAAAAAGTATAAACATGTTTTTAGTTTTACACATAAAAAATGGTTTAATTTAAAGTAGAAATAAAGAACAATTAATGAAAAACTTCTCGATTGGTTTGCTTTAGAAGTCTTTTAAAGAAACATATGCATATTTTTGCCTAAAAAAATTGGGAATACACCAATGAGATTTTTGCAATACCTCAGACAGAAAAAGTCACTATTAAGGTGCATGTCTTTTGGCTCTTTTAATGGCTTCTAAACATCATGGTACCAATTCGATCAATTTTTGGATGCTTCTGAAGATATTTTACCCCATTTTTCTGGCAACACTTGTTTTAAATGAGTTTTGTTTCTAATTTTGTGTTTTCGAACAAATTTTTCAAGTATGATCCAAGAATATTCATCAGGATACTGTGGTGGTATGCGTAACTGCTATTTACAATGAAAAAGACATATTTTGACATTATGTGCATTCTGTTTGGGGTTGCTGTCCTGCTGGAAAATGAAATTTCCATCTGAAAACCAATTTTTAACACTTTCCTTTAGATTGCTGTCACCATGTGGTTCATCCAACTTGTTGGAAGAACTCCAAAAAAAAGTAAGCAAAAATATAAGTGCTGGAACTGTGCAAAATGCTATTAAACAAGCTGAGAAAAGAAGTCGCATTGTTAGAGAGAAACCATTCATCCGCTTTCAAATTCAGAAAAAGTATTTGAAGTTTGAAAAAACTCGACTGAAAATTAATGACTTTTGGAAGAAAGTTATATTTAGTAATGAAAAAAAAAACTCAATATTTTTTGGCAGTGACAGTCATCATAGCATATGGAGAACACCTAATAATGCTTTGGATCAAAAAAAAATTACATCTTACAGTTAAACATAGTTGTGACTTTGTCATGGTTTGAAGTTGCGTAGCTTTATCCAGGGTAGGAAATGATGATGCCATTATAAACTATTTAGTGTACTTGGATGTACTTCTCAAAAATCTAAAGGTAAGTGCTAAAAATTTTGAGTTCAGATGGAAATTTCATTTTTCAATAGAACAATAACCCCAAACAGAATGCACATAACATCAAAATATGGTGTCTTTTTCATTGTGAACAACAATAACACATACTACCACAGCACTCCGACATCAACACCATTGAATATTCATGAGCCATACTCGAAAAAGAGGCTCAAAAACACAAAATTCATTTAAACAAGAAAAATGAGGTAAAATATCTTTAGAACCACAAAAATTGGTCAAATCTGTGACATTTAGAGATCTTTATAAAAACAAAAAAAACATGCAATTTAACAGTGAAAGTTTGTTTCTAAGCGATATATTGCAAAAATTTCACTGGTGTACTCTAAATTTTTGAAAGAAAAATCTGTGTATGTTTATTTAACATGCTTCTGAAACTTTTCAATTTTTTTTTTGTTGTTAATTTTTCTTTATTTTAACTCTAAATTAAACCAATTGTTAGCTGTAAAAATAAAAACATGTTAGTACTTCTTGGTGATGTGCGATTTATATTGAAAGTCATATTTATCAAGTCAAAGTAAAGTGTACTCTCGATTTTTTGAACCACTTTATATATATATATATATATATAGCTTCCTTTCAAAGCATGAATTTAATCATTAATTCATTTAAAGTTTGTATATAATATTTAAATTTATCAATAATCTAATGAAATTTCAGTTATAGCATGCTTTAACACAATATTTTAATGAAATCATCTCCTAGATTTATGAATTCATAGCGAATTTTGAAGTATTGTATTTTAATAAAAAATAAGGTATTCATGTCCACGTAAAAACAAATATAAATACATAATTTTTGAAAAGGAAGAATAGAATTCAAAAAAGAGGTACATATTTAGCAACTACTGAATTATTTAACAAATATAAATGTGTTTCACAAAGAAATTATCCAACGAAAATACAAAACTGTTGAAGTGTAGTTGAAAATTTAGAATTAAAAAAATTTAAAATGGTATTTCTCGTTAAACAATTTTTGATTTTTAAAAAATGAAATCTCGCGATAGTGATTAATCCTTTCAGACTTATACAGGGCACTTGCATAAAATGGCAGTCACAGCAAATAACCTCACCTCCATCCTGTTTTTGAGATTAACTGCTACATCACTCTTTGAAACTTTGGCCAAAGTAAAGTTTATGGTAGGGTTAATACTGAAACTATAATTAAGCTTAAATAATATATTAATATTTTTGAGATATTATTTACATGATGCAGCCACTTTCAATGATATGTTAATTCACACACCAAATTAATATTATTTTCATAATGTCAACAGTAATTTTTGACACAATGAAAGCATTAAATTTTTACAAACATTACAAAATAATTTAAAAAACAAATACAAAAAACAGCATACAAACTTTAAAAAATAATGTTAAACTCCTTCAATCTGATCATACTTTAAAATATTGTTAAAAATGTCATGAATGTTTTATAGCTAACAAATTACTAATTTAGGCCCATATATTCAACTGTTTAAACATGTTAATCAGATTTTCTAAAAAATAAAAATTAAATTACAATTATTTATTAAAATCAAGTATAAATCAAATCTAAATTATAATTATACATTGTCTAATAATCTAACATAACATAATCTAAATTATAATTACATAGCAAGCCATAAAATATTTATGCAAATTATTATAAACGATTGAATAACAGTTACTGCTGCTTATTTTAACTTATAACTAAGTAAAATTAGTATTTTCTGAAATGTAAAACCAAGTATATCTAAAGAAATAAAAGTTATCCCTATTTATACAAAGGAAAATTTAATTATTGAAAGTTAAGTTGGCATTCTTTGCCAAAAAAGGTATAAATATTTCTTTCTACATGACAATCTATCCTTTCAAAACAAGAATAACACATATTTCTATTTGTCAAGAACTTCAAGAGAACCCAATATTAATTCATTATGAATATGGAAGCTATAAAATTCAACCTCAAGTTTACTGCAGAAATATTGAAACAACTTTGATAAGTTAATCATTATCTTTGCTTTCCTAAAACAGAGTATGTTTAAAAATATCCTTCTCACCTCACTAAGATGCTAAACTTTGGAAATGAAATTAAAATTATTTTTCCTCCATAGATAAGGTTTAAGCCATTTACATTTTGATATAAAACAATTCATTATTTTGTTTTGAGAAATCTGATTTCATCTAGTTCTCAATTTGTAAAAATGAGAACTAATTTTTAAAAAAATCTGAACTTCTCTCAACTTTACTGAAGCCATTTTAGTTTTTAAAATTTTGGAAATAAATTTTAAATAAATATCTTAAACACTGTCGATTTCTTTTCTTTTTTTTTCCTTTTTTTGCATCCCGTCATAATAGCCAGTGCACTTGCCTAGTCTATCTCAATTTAATTATGTCACTGAACTGCATGAGAATTTTTCAAGATTAAAAAATATTTTCTATACTAGTCTAGATAATTCTGATAAATTTAAGCGATGAAAGAAAATTTTATTCAATATTAACAGAACAATGGGAAAAATACAGAACTTTCCTATTAAAAGAAAATGAATTTTTCATGCAGCTTTAAATAATATTGTTAATATACTTTTTAAGACGATACAAAGTTATCTATAATTAAAAGGAAGGAAAAAAAATCTGGAAATCTTTTACATATATAAAAATAAGGGAAAATTAGAAGATATTATATCTTGTAATATTATCATGACTGTGTTATATATTTATTTGGAAGTACACTATTTTTGGGAGATTATTCTATAAAACATAAAAAACAAAAGATTTCAAAATCTTCAAAATATATAATATATGCAGCAATCTATATTGTTTTTCTTTTTATTCAAATATAAAACTTTTTTAAAAGTTAAAAATATTTTACTTTACTTTCCTAAGAAAAAGTCAATTGTTTTGACATATAAAATATAACATCTTTATTCTTGATTACTGTATTGCAGCTTTGTAAAGGGATGTAAATCGCCTAACTGAAGTGATATTTTGAATTTAGGTGGATAAGTACATTTGTTGAGAAACATGAAATTTATACTGTTCATACACTCAATTGAACATATCTTTTCCAACAAATGATATAAACATAGGTTGCAGAAATATAGTTGGAAAATTTTAGATTTTAAAAACAATTTCATTTATTTTTCATAAAAAATTATTTTGTTACTAAGAAATCAGCAATGGGACTTTTTTTATATTATCTTGATATAATGACAAAATTAGTCTTCTTTCCATTGTTTTGGTCCAGATTATATTAAACATATGCTTATGTCGTTTACTGTCTATAATAATTTTTAAAAAACCTGAAAATCAATGGCATTAACTATAAATCTGAATGCCAAATAAATAAATACTATGGTTTTTAAAATTTAAAGATAAATGAAATTCGCACGTAATTGAAGGCATTAAGCAATCAGTCATTCTTCCAAAATGTTATTCTTTAAAGATGCGTAATGGCGGTACTTTTGTACAACTGACCACCCCGCCATTACTGAGCAAAGCAATATAGTCATAATGGCGGTACTGAATGCGTAATGGTGGTATGAAGCAATTTAGTTGAATTCGAAACTTCGGGCTACCATAGAAACGATGGGATGTAAAATCCCAAATAGATGTAAATCTTGAGCGGGTTTTTTTTTTTTTTTTTTTTTTTTTTTTTGAATTTAGACAATGTATTTGCAAATTGAACAATCCAATCTAATCAGGAAAATCTCTACTTTCAAAATATACATGAAAATATACTTTCATTTAAAAACTCACTATATAAAAATCCTTTCCACATTAGAGAAAACTTTAAATGTAGCATTAACTTTCCGCTTCTAAATGTACATTAAATTCAGAACATTTTCGCAATGTACATAAAAACGGACTCAGTTTGAAAGTCTTCACTGCACCATATATTTTGACAGCTTCTCATCTGTTTGTTTGAAGCGACTATTTAGTTACAAATACAGTTAAGGTAGGCTTAAGGTGGATTCGCACGAGACTAACTGTTGCGTGCAACAGAAGATCACCCCTACTTCCGGAAAATCACGTGATCGCAACTAGACAATTTCAAATAGTTGTCCAGTCGGGACAACCGTTGACTATTGTCCCAACGACGTTGTCTTAACTGTCTATACGAGGACAATACAGGGACAACAGTAGAGAGACAACGATTGCGCGCAATATTTAGTTTGTGTGAACCCACCTTTACACTCAACCAGTTATAAGATTTCAGTAAATCACGCATGCGCAGAAACAGATTGCGACGACATAAGAATTTGCTACAGTACAGTTTCTGCTCATGCGTATCTAAATGGATAGTAGCTGGCTGAATTTAAACCGTACTTCAGATATCAAATTAAAAATTCTATCCAAAATTATTTCAAAGAATTAGGCAACATTTTTGGTATCCAAAAATTGGAATCCAGGATGAGGTGAAAAGACTGAAATTTAATCATTGCAGCAATTGCAGATCGAACAAATTGAATCTGTAACCCAGGAATCATGTATGGTCTATTGTTATGAGCTGTGGAGATGCTCTACGACTCTTGGAAAACCGTCTACCCTAAAACATTTTTGAAGAGAATATGCGGTAGGGTTGCACTGTCCCCCTCTCAAAAAATTGGATGTCTTGACAGAAGACAAAGAAGCAGTTTGAAGTGTACTTTGATATTTATTTGAGCATGTTTGTTTTGTCCCAGTCAATAAAGATTCAATTGGAGAGTTCTCTTTCAACGATATAGACAAATGACATATTTCTTGCGATTGAAATTATGGAGTTTATGAAGGATTAACGAGGAGCTTAAGATTAACGAGTCTCCTGGATTGAGTCAAATTAGCAATCGCACGTTTAAAAATCTCTGTAATCTGTTTAAAAAGTATCTTATATACTTAAAAAATCAAAACAAGACTTCAAGCGTTTCAGAATTCTATCGGTTTCGTTTATTTTCTTCACTTCAAATCATACTTTACAAACCCTTGTCAGATTTCAAAAGGTTTACAATTGATCATCAGTGATTATCTATACTTATAATAAAGCTCAATGTGTGTGTGTGTGTTGGCGCTCTACAGGCCATACCGTTGACCCTACAGCTACCAAATTTGGTACATGTATACCTTGGAGGTCGGGAATATGCACATCGGAGCCCTTTTTTTGAACTTTTTACTAGAATTTGAATTAATTAAAACTTTTTACTAGAATTTGAATTAATTAAAATTTAAGCGAAATTTCGACGTTTTTCCGCTATAACTTCCGAAAATATTATTACACAAACATGATTTTTATATCAATTTAAAGATTAAAAAAATTAGCTTTTTCACGGTATCAGTTTTTTAATTTATAATGTAAGCTTCTATTTCTAACGAATTTTTAAAGAAATATTTTAACCATGTTTTTAGCACGTGACTGGATAAAATAAAAGAATGCCGGAAGTTCGAATAAAAAAAACTATCATCGCAAAATAAATCTAAAGGAATGCAACTTTTAGCACGTGACTGGATAAAATAAAATAAATATAAAATGTGATGTTTTCTAAAAAAATAAATGCAAAGCAAAGGATTCTAGAATCGTTTGAAATATCCAAATAATTAATTCAATAAATCTTCTTTACGGTAAACCTGATTGAATCTAGACTGGATATGCATTGGCATCCCGACTTAATGGCATATTTCTATTATCGTTTGCAATATCTGTATCATTAATTCAATTTTTTTTTCATTATAAAATGTGATAGTTTCTAAAAAAATGAATGCAAAGCTAAGGTTTCTATAAAATCTGCAAGAGCACGTCAAAGGGAAAAATTGGGTTTATCATAGAGATGGGAGATCATATCATAGAGATATCATAGAGATAATTTATATATCAGCTCTATGGGTTTTATCACCATGTTGCCATCATTTTGACGGAAGTGAAAATTAAAAAAAAACTATCATCGCAAATTAAATCTGAAGAAATGCAACTTTTAGCACGTGGCTCGATGAAACAAAATAAATATGTGATATTTTCTTTAAAAAATGCTAGGCAAAGGATTCTATGATCGTATTTAAATCATTTATTGAATAAATTATCTTTATTTATACAGGATTGAATTTGTACAGGATATGCATTCTAATTCCTTTCCAATGGCTAATTTGTAAAATATTATTAATAGGCATATATATTGTTTAATACTATTAACTTGATCTAAATGAAGTAAATAATTACATTTTATGTAGTTTGAGTCAAACAATGCATTTATGAATAATGAGTTTTAGATTTCATCATACTTTGCTCTGTGAGCCATATCTTACAAAATATTTTTAATAAAATTTGCGACATCAATCAGCCTTCTAAATCAATCATGAAAACTGATTGATTTATAAAATTTAAGAATATTATTAGGAAAACGCGTTCTTTTAGAACTTTCAGTACATCATCTTAAAGAAAATATTAATTTCAGGCCAATCAATGCCCGGATTTACTTCAAGGCTAATGAATATGTGATTTAATTGAAAATTATAGAACCCAGTACTCATGGCGAACCAGCTGGTCGCCAAAGGCGGCTAGTACAAAATAAAATTAATAAAATATGTTTATCAAAAAGAAAATTCGTTTGCTTTTACTTTTAATAATATTTTAACACAGAAATAAAAAATTTGTAGCAGTTATAAAATATCTGAAAAGGAATCGTCTGCTAAGTGTCTGTTAACAGATTATGACATTTACCGAACATCTGTTGGTAATCGCTTGCCCGCAAGACTTGTAGACAAGATAGACAAGGGACTGAGAGATTTGTCGGCAAAAGTTTTCACCACTTCAGGTTGGTTGAGGACAGCTAGCTGCACGGTCTCCAGTATGATAATTTAAAAGCTGCCTGAAAGCTAATATATCGTAAACCGTTGAAATATCCAGTAACGGTAAAAGCGGTAACTGGATTTGGAAAAATAATCGATAGGGTGACAGGTCAATAAGATGCAACATTTTCCGGACAGTTTTGATCGGACGACTATGAATGTAATGCAATGGATGTCAAAGGTATGGGAAATAAATTGCAGTTTTCAGAAGGTTGCTAAGATTCTATCTCCAGAAATAAAACACCAAGGAATCATCCGATGAAAATCCACACACTTTTATTTACACCTCTGGTCTTACATTGTTACAAACAGGAAATCCCTCAGACTTCTGCTTTCACCTGATGACTCTATTACTTGTTCATGCGCAAAAGTTAGCAGTCGTTTAAAGAGATTGGTTTCACCAAAAAGGAATTAAATATGCAGATTTTCAGGCTTTTGAAGGCTTTCAGCAAGCTTATAATTTGGAATACTTTTGACAATATATCAGACAAAGTGAATAAGATATCGCATTCTGTTAAAAAATTTTGATCGGTCGACTAAGAACTTAACGCAATGGATACCGACGATGTTGAATACGTAAATTTTCAGACATCTGATTTAATTGTCATTCATTCAATTTATAATTTACACAATATTTAACAGAATAATTAATAATATGGCAAGTGAATAAGATGTCTCATTATTGCCGTGTAATCTTTGTCTTTCGGCGAAGATGTTATGATAGGTCACGAGAAAAAAAATTAATTTCAAGTATTTCGATAACCTTCAAAGGGAAATTAGGGAAATATACTTTTCTATTATACATGAATACGGCGATAGAGTTGTTTCCCATATTATTCAATGAATGATAATTCTAAAAATCGTCATTTTGTTCATTTAATTACTACTTCCACAGCAACGAATTGATAAATGTATTTTATTTTATCAGGAGAATTCTCTAACTAAAATCTAGTTAAAAATTAAACTAAATTAAATAAATCACTTTTTTTTCTCGACAAGAGGGGGTCGATTCATGCAACGTAAAAGTCACGTGTGATGTACTTATGCACATGGCATTTAAACCTTCATCCGTAAAGCTTTAGTAGACGAGCCTGTCATTAACATTCTCCGCCAAATATAAAGTGAATTTTTTGTTTACATTTGAAGTCATAACTCTGAGTAATTTTCTTTCCTCTTATTATTTATTAAAACATGAATCACTGGTGTGGTGATGGATACTTTGATGTGAAATTGAAGAGTGATTGCCGTATAAAATGTTTTTTTAGTTTCATTTCAACAATCCTGAATTGCATTGTTAGCATTTGAATAGGTTGTAAGCCTGCTTTGAAGTCGGTGATATGCTACGATCATTTTGAAGAATTTATTAAATGTGTGTCCATTTAATAACTATGGGAAACAGAAAAAAAGTATTCCAGTAATTTTTATACTGAACAGCATATTTGACAAGCAACTTTTTATTAAAAGCTATCCGATGAATGTGTTAGAACAGAATGATGTTGTGATAAGATAAAGGTTTCCAAATTGAACAAGAAATACACAAAATATGATGTATAGGATTTTTAGTTGATGGCATTAAAATAAAATGCATTATGAGATTTTACTTTTTTTTATTAAGGATCTTAAAGTTTTCCTTATCTTTTAGTAATTCATATTATTCAGTTATTACAGTGTAATCATGTTTAATAACAAAAGAGTAATCTGTTTATTCTCATTAGTGTTTTTTCTGATAATTATCATTTTTGTTTCTGATATTTAAACTGAAATTGATTGTTATAATGTCATGCTATATCATTGTGGACCTCAGTGATTTCCGTTTTAAGAAATATTGATACTTTCATTGAAAATCAATTTCCATATCAGCATTTATTATATATTTTTTATTTCCAATTTCATTGCTACATGTATTCTTCACTCTTTTTTTTTTCTCCCTGTTTCTTTGATATATCAATTTTGAATCATAAAATTCTGCAAAAAGCATAAAAGTGTTTCCTCCATCTGCTCTTTATATCCTATTTAATTTCTATATGTATATATATTTACCATGACCTTACTGGTGTTTTTTAAATTTACTGTATTGCATGTTTTTGTTCATTCAGTGTAGCTTTATCATTTTAAAATGAATTTCAGAAACGTTCTGCTTTAAAAGCATATTGCTCAACATTATGTTTTTATTGGTAATAAAAAAAACTGTTTGGTATCTAGAATGTTTCTGTTGAATAAAATGGATTTCATCATTTACTTTGACATTTTTGTCATGCTATATTTATATTGTTTCTAATCGTTTAGAATAATAAGTGATTTTTGAGTTCTTTTAAATTGAAAAACCATTTGATGATATTTTTTCGAATAATTATTCATATGTACTTTATTTATATTTTTTGTAATGTGTAAAAAAAATTATGATGTAAATATTAATTATTTTCCTTGCTTGTTTTTTAATGATTTCTACACATTAAAATGAAATAACTCATTCATAAGTGGCATAGACTTAAAAAATGGTATCTGTGTCTTTTATATTTCATAATTATTACAATATGTAAATTTTAATTACTTTGCTTGCTTGTTCGTTAATGATTCCAACAAATTAAAATGAAATACCTCATCCTTAATTTGCATAGGTTTAAAAAATGGTATCTATACCTTTTATATTGTATAATTTGAAATTGTAATCATAATTTATTCAATATATACAAATTTGAGTTTAATGTTATTTCCTCTGAGCAAATTGAAACCTCAAAGTCTTAATATTAATAAAATTATTTACATAAGAAGAAAAATGTAATTATTTAATTACTAAGCTTTAAAATGTTTATTATTTAAAAGAAACTATATGCATAAAATTGAACATTCGATAACATTTAAATATTATATATACATAAGAACGTATGTAATTTTTCAAAAACACTGTCATAGCCATTTGTCAAAATGTATCCTTTGAATAAAAAAAAATATATGGAAAAGGAAAGAATAAAATGGTATCAAACTAATTAAAAAGCGCTATTAATTAATCATGCAAAACAACAATTACATCGAAAGCACTAATTAAAATTTAATATAAGAAGTAAAATTACATTTCTACTAAAATTTGGAGAAAATTATTAAAAATATTAATTTCTTTTTTTTAAAAATTGAAAGATTTATATAATCATTCGGCTAGCGTAATATTTAACCTCAGTGTTAATGTATTGGATCAACGTTATCGGCAGACTTCCCGACATGCGCAGAACGCTTGAAAATTGGACACAAACCGGTTGTTTGGTACATGACACGTGACTATGAATTGACACCATATACAAGCTAAAAAGTGGCATGGCATAATGCCATTTGGCAATTACTTTGCTGTTGCCAAATTATGTCAATTCTTAATAAATCATTGAAACAAGTAAGTTTTAGAGCTGTAAATTAAAGTTATTTAAGAGTAAAATGTCTGTTTCTTGCTATATTATTGACAGACTGAATTTATTAACTAAAGAGATATTACCGACTTCAACTGACGACCAAAAAATGAACAAATATGGTATAATAGTTTTTTAACTGCACTAAAAGAGCTATCCAAGTCTGCAATAAACTAATTCTTCAGATTCTGTATTAAATATTACATTATGAAATATTTAATACAGAAATTATTAAACAGAAAAAATGTATTAAAAAATCTGCTTACTTTCAGTTGCTTTTAAATATTTAATAAACTTTGGATAAAGATGCCTTAATAAGAGATGATTAAAATTATTCTTCATACATAACACATTAACCCCTTGAGATACGAATTTACTTTCTAGTTAGTTCGTCTTATTTGTGATAATTATTATTTTAGTCCCCAGAATAATAAAAAGGCATTTGAGGTAAT
Organism: Argiope trifasciata; assembly: GCA_026543055.1. Taxonomy (NCBI): domain Eukaryota; kingdom Metazoa; phylum Arthropoda; class Arachnida; order Araneae; family Araneidae; genus Argiope; species Argiope trifasciata. Next base: position 5,200,671 of record JAPMOQ010000852.1, on the reverse strand, counting down.
GATGTGTTTTCAAGTGATCTTTGCATTTTAAATTACTTAATACTTTCACTTAATTGCATATTTATCATTAAAAATTTTGTAATTTGATGTGCGATTCAAACTCATCATTGTATACGAGGGGTTAAGAAAAACCAAAGCATGCAGCTGAGGGGATAAAACTCTTTTTTTTTTTCTCTCTTTGGAAGAATATTAACTTGCAATAGCATCAAGGGAAAATAGTACTTAATAACAAGGACATGTACCAAAAAATGAAGACAAGGCAGCTCATATGCAAAACTATGTTGTTTTTCAATAAAATGCATTAATTTTTTAATTCCAAATTTACATTGAAAAATAAGTACATGGAAAATCTAATTTTTAAGTAGTCTATGTTTCACACGTACATTTTTCAGAAGTTTATACATAAACATTTACAAAGTATTTCCCCACACCTTCTTAAGAAGTAACATCCTTGTATCTCTTCCAAATCCTATATTTTTCATATCCGAACTACGGTAAATTTTTGTTGTGTACGTACGCTTATTCATTTCAGATTCGAAATATGTCTGAATTCCTGCTCGTTATTGCAATTCTTGCAAAATTTATTTTAGGTAGGTGACTTCGCTAAAAAAATTGATTTTTAAAGAAAACATCCAATATTTTTTACTTATTATTCTTGATTTTTAAAACCCTCTATTATGAAACTTTTTGAATTTAATTTCTGCATTTATTTTATATAGGCACCATGATAACATTTGTTTCATAGTTTCTATCTATATTCTACAAACTTAAATAAAATATAACTACATTTTTTTGTTTTCGAAAATTTTATTTCAGGGCCATTAAATCTCAAGAGGCTTATAAAAAGTAGAAGCAAATATTGACAATCTTTTGAAAACCAGTAAAAGAGAGAACATTTTTTTTAAAAAAATCTTTGTAAATTTTTAACAATGAAATGAGAGGGTCAGAATCTTAATCTAAAAAAGAAGTTAATTATACTAATTAAATGAAAAAATTATTATTATGGATTATTTCGAAGCCAAATTAAACTAACTATGATTTCCCCCGTCGCCAAACTTTTGGCGCTTCCTTTGTTTACATTACCATAAAATTTGAACTGCGAACATACGCTGTTTAATATTTATGACGATGACGAGATTATATAATTGTTATTTGGCAACATTTACATACGATACTTCCCTTCCCACAAAATACAAAAAAAAAAAAAAAAAAAAATTACAATAATAGAAACTCAACAACATTACGTAACCCTTTTACATTTCTGGCTCGCCAACTGGAAAACAAAAGTAAATCCAAATAAATGTGCGTGTCTTCTTTTTACCTCAAAAATGCTTGATCTCAGCTGAATCCAAATTATCTGCCTGCCCATTCCCTGCGCAAATGAATACGAATGACTCAACATTAACATTTAAGTCTATTAAAGCCGTCCTTGTCAAAGCTATACATACGATAGTTAAACTATTAAGTTTAGTTGCTGGATGGTTTAAACTATCGATTAGACTCAAGCTTATGCTCCACAAAACAACTATAAGACTTGCTATGGGTATTGTCCACAAATCTGGGGAGGCACTTCTGCTAATAACATTAAGAAATTGCAAGTTTTTCAAAAAAAAAAAAAAAAAAACTGATGCAGATTGTTAATGCCTCCGGTACCTGAGGAGGATTATTACATAAACACCTCAAATGTTCAATTTGAGGTGTTTCACTGTTTCGAAATTTATCAGAAGAATGTCAATTAATTTCTTAGAAAAAAAACACACACCTCAGATTTGTATCCAGTTGCTTTAAAAACCATCCTAAGATCCAACTGCTCTCAGTGTAGGACAAGAGTTGAAATCGACAGAATATATCTTAATTTCTCGTCGTTGAGAAGACTAATTATTAGCCACACTGTTGCCAATCTGTAGGATTAAAGTTCATTCAGTAAATATTCCTGCTTCGTAACTAGATAGCTATTATTTAATATAAGCCTGAAATTTCTGGAAATCTTTCAACCGTAAATAAGCAAAAAAATTATTAAAAAAAAATTCCTCAACAGAAAGGCGCGAGCATCATAATTCAATTAAAGTTCTCCATCTGCCGTAAATAGTATGAATATCATTTTATTATTAAATTTGATTGAGAAAGAACCCTCTACGAATCATAACGTCAGAGCTTTATGCTATCTCTTAAAATAGTTAAATTTAATTTAATCTTTCCCTCAAATCTACAAACAATAAGTTGCAATTCCAAATTCTATAAGGAGGTGTTTGTGACCATTTTGTTATCACTCGAAACTCCGAAGCATCATAACGTTATCATTGCGATATAGGAGAAGGTGGGAATAATGGTTGTTTATTAGTTTTCAATAAAAAAAAATTTTAATGGGCGAGACATTAAATCCGGTTGTTGGGACGGTTTAAAGAATGAATCACAATCTTTAGATATATCTGTCAATTGTATTGAATTTCAGTGATAAGGAACTTAATAAAATTTCTGTTTCCCGGCTATTCGCTAAAGTATTTGCAATAATTGTGACAATCTGGTTATATATGGAGGTTTCTTTTACAGCCACATTTTTTTAAAAATTAAATTACTGCAAACTAATACGATTTTAAAATTTCAACACAGAATTAAATTGTATGTATCTTCAATAGGTTTGTCAAACAAAACTGAGCATTATACTAAGTGATGAAATGAATTTTAAATGTTTATTAAAAATATTAATGGAAGCTAAAAAATGTTGTTTCCAACCGAACACAAATTTGATCCTAATATTAATCCTACTGTAATTATTTCTTTCAGTATGGCTGTGATTCAGTGTTATTCATTGAAAAGTATTTTAGAAGGAAGTAGAGAACTGCCTACTTCGAGGCGCATGATTTTCAAAATCGCATTACTACCTGAAAAGAAGTGACCAACTCCAGGAAGTGAGATGTAAAAGCATACCAATAATGCGTGCTCTCGCTTCTTGTCTCCTGGAGTTGCAAGGTTTCCAGAAAACAAAAACCTTGTCATGAATGTTTTCACATTTTCAAAAACATTAATTTCATTGGAGATCATTGTCAATAAATGTTAAAATTTACGTGAAAAAACTTGAATCATTAGCTCATTAGCTCAGTCGAAGTGTAACGGCAAAAGGATTTGAAATAACTAGAAAATTTAACGAAACAAAACTAAGCATATACTGAGATCTAGATCACTTACTGAGCATGCTCAAAAATGTGCTGAAGCACGATCTATTTAAAGCGGCTAGACACTGTTGAAATTACAAAGCAGAGCACAGTGGATTCCCGACAGTGGAAGGATAAAACGTAGCTCAAGACGCTCTCACTGTAATTACCGAAACTTTAACCCTTTAATTGCATAATTCCTTGAAATCACTATTTAGATGCGATGTTTGCAAAGAGTTCAAATATTTTTCAAAGAAAGCGAACAGATACCATATGTTACACGATATTAATATAACCTAATACAAATTTGTAATCGTAAAAATAAACACTCTAACCTGCGGAAAATGCGGGATGCAACAGAAAGTGGAATGATTGCCAACTCAGAAAAATCGAGGAATAAGCAGGTGGAGGATTAACAACATCTTACAGGGGAACCATAACAGGCCAGGTTACGTCGCATCTCTTACTAATGAAGAGAGGCCGACTAATGTTGAAAACATCTCTTAAGCATCTATTTTTTATGCTTTTAAGATGCTCAATGGGGCTTCAAATAGAGGAAAAACATCCATAGCAGTGACAGTTAGAGAAGAATTTGAATTTCTATTATACTGCCGTATAAAGAAAGTTTGCCACAAGCTTAGAGGCCGAATGGTCAAAGCACGCCATCCAAACCCAGGCTGTTATATCCAAAGCATGGATTTTTAGTTTGTTTCCTTAGTTATTGTTTCCTTATGTTGTCTAACATTCTAGAACTTTCTTTAGTATGTAAATTAATTGTTTCTCGAATATTCTGTTCATGTATGAGAGCTGACACCCACTAGTCGTGTGAAACTTCTCGACCTTGTAAAGTTGCAAGTGGCTACTTCCCTTCAATAAACTTGTTTGTTAGTTTAAGTCGACGGTGTGTTTATTTAAATCTTCGGGACAAATTTGGAGGAGGCGCCAGGTATGCGCCCAATGTGGATAATTCAGAAAGTATTCTCAGAAGTTTTCGTTTAAGAGGATTTCCACGGGAATTTGGTCTCTACGTTCCAGAAAGAAGCAGATAATGCCCGATGATAAGAAGCCGATCATGGTAACTCCTACCCACCAGCTACTAAGGAGCCCATCAACCTTCCGAGGTGAGCCTGGGGATGACCTTCGGAAATGGCTTACAGAATACGATCGAATGGCCAAGTTAAACAAATAGGATGAAATGATGTACCTTGCAAACGTCTATTTTTTCCTAGACGATAAGGCCAAGCAGTGGTACATAAATAATGAAGCGTTGGAATTCTGGAACGCAATCAAGAGGGGTTTAAATAAGGTTTTTGGCGATTGTCAGAAGTCGACCAAGAACACCGAAGAGCAACTGAAATATAGAGCTCACAAGGCATGAGAGAGTACGCAGTCCTACATTTAGAGTGTATTAGGGCTTTGTCAGGAAGTCACCCCTTAGATGCCCGACGACGAGGAAGTGTCGCACTTAATGAAAGGCGTTGCTGAAGATATTTACCAGGTGCTCTTAATGAAAGAAGTGAATACTGTAGCTGACTTCATTAAGTGGTGAAACTACATTGAAGACATGAAGCAGAAAAGAGTTAGCCCTAGAAAATTTGAAAGACTACACAAAGGTCGTACCAGTAGCAGTCATGGAGAACGAGCCAGACTTAGTGTACAAGAAGCACAATCCGCAGAATTGTACAAGAAGATATAAATTTACAACGAGCAGGATATCATGAAAACATTATTAACTTAGAAACTATTGCACTAAAACTTCTAATGAATATTGTAAAATGATTTATTATATTTCAAAATACAGAGCAATATTCAATTTAAAATACTACTTTGAATTTGACACTACGAATGAAAAGAAACCGCTGTAAACCACTTCACACTTTTGATGCAAATAACTGGTAGTAAATAGAGATGATTACGTATCAACTGCTATTAAATACGTTATTATGGGCCAGTTAATTTTTCACAAGTCAGTTTCAAAGTGAAAGGAAAATACAGTACCCTAGACGATGATACAGTCGGTTGGTGCAGATCAAACTGAAAATTTTTCCAATCACGCACACTTTTTATTACATTCGTCGGGAATTGACGTCCCGATCGAGTAACACTAGAAAAAACTGTTGTCCGTTTTGATATTAAAAAGCAATGTTGATGGCAAGGAGATTTCTGGAGAAAACTCATTGAGAGCATATGCCTGAATTTAGACATCATGTTTGGTAGCATATAAGTAACAGAAGATCACCGGATTCATTTGCTGGATTCGAGGAAAATGGCGGATGTTTTGACGATAATTTCTGCGCCAGATGGATTTTCTGAAGACAGTAGTTGCTTGTTTTCTTGCAGACTAGACGTCAAGAAAACAATCAGAAACACTCTCGTGGCAGGAAAAAGGCGTCGAGGGATCCGGCCTTACAAATTATCATCTCAGGAAGAAACGAAGCAACACAAAAATATTTTCAGGGTAGGAAAAATAATTTTTAAGTGACTTGCTGACGCTATTTCGCTTTCGTTACATAATTCCGTTGGGCTATAAAAAATATTTTTCTCTTTCGTATCATAAATTTAATTGGGCAAGACTCTTCATAATTTCATTATGATGTAGATGAAAATAATAGATGAGTTTTAGGAACAGTCGTTTAATTATTTTCTAAGTTCCGCATTTCACAAGACAAAACAAACACGAACATGAAAAATACATGAAACACACATCGAATACAATCTAATAATAGCCCTCAAGAAGGACAATTGGAAATATACCTTGATGTTAATATGGTAACGCCATTGTGTGGTATCAAAACGGAAGGCAATAGAATTAAGTAACGCTACAGTATCTAATTTTATTTTGTAATAATTATTCACGAAATTGAAGTGGTTTGTTTTCGAAGTATACATAATTACTGTATTATATTAATGTGCAACGGCTTACAAAAAGAAATACATCTGCTTCCAATGAAAAAATGCTATTTTAACGAATTGTTGTAATAGTGAAGAGTGGATAAATTCTTAGTGGATATATATATATATATATATATATATATATATATATAAAGTAAATTACCATAAAAGCAAGAAGCAATAAAAACCAATTTTCAGAAATCATCAAAAATTTATTTTTTTTTGGAAACGAAATTAAAAATTCTTTTAGAAGCGTAACTACATTATGTCGGAATCGAAACTAAAAATTATTTCGGAATTAAACCACAAAAAGTATATAAAAACAAAAGTATAATGAAATAAAGCCTATTTATGAAACAATCCCAAATTAAAATAGTTTAGGAAACGAAATTAAAAATTATTTCGGATTTTCGAACAAAATTATAAAAAAAAACTATGATTGTATTAAGTGGTCTCCAATACAACTATTTGTACCACGTGACACTTCCTGATTCAATGTATAGTGTCGCCTCCTCCATCATGTTTGAAAATAGATCACTTTATCAATCCTACTCATACGGTGTAGACGTTCTTTTACGTTCCTTGTAACTATTGATACTTTGAGTATTAATAGAAATACAGTAAACTCTCGCTACAACGATACCCGATACAACAATAACTCCCTCTACTACAATAATGTTTTGTGGTCCCGGCGATTTTGCATATAAACTAATGTTAATCTCCCCTCAATATTGCGATATTCTCTAGAACAATAAACCCCTGTAAAACGATTTTTTCAATCTAAATTTCAATATTATTTTCTCCCTTTTTAGTAATATTTTGATTTTCAAACGCTTTTTTTTCCGTTTTCTTTTGTTATTTTTTCCGTCTATTAAGACTCATTGTGGATATTCAACTTATCCCTGAATAAATAGCTATTGTTCAGATTTCAAAACAGATGGAGACCACCCTTTTGGGAATTGGAGTGGGTGAGGGGGGGGGTGAAGTGTAAATGTATGCCTAGTCTCATTTCCCAGTAAGCTTTGGAATTCTGTTAAGGTTTAAGGACATCTGGACCTGTCTTTTCACCTTGTCACAGAACAAGTGCCCTTTGTTAGAGGAACAGAGGGAGATGGAGGCGGGGTGTTGTTAAGTGACGTACTGAAAAGTGAGTTCAAAGGTTGTTTTATAGTCTTTAACGATTTTGAGCTCTACGCGAAACATTTGGTTTAAACTTTTCTTTCTTTCAAGCGATATTGTTCCCTAAAGGCCTTATCACACGGTGAAATGTCGCCAGCCCTTTTCCGTTTCTACCCTCAAAAACCGGTCAAGCAAGTTTCATAATCGACAACTTATTCGAACAAGTTCGAAAATGTTATCGAAAATATTGTCCGCGAACGAAATTCAAAAAATCATGTGAAACTTTTAAGTGATGCCACACAAGTGACGTCACTTTCCTTGTCGTTTGCTGAGGGAAAGCGCCGAAAATATTTTGCCGTGTGATAAGGCCTTTAGATGGCTGGGCGAAAGCAACTATCTTTTCGAGATAAACTGAAAGTTATCAATGATATTGATGAGGGAATGAAGCAGATTGATGCGGCTAAGAAACATGATTATCGCAATCTACAGTTGCAACCTTCCTAAAGAAGAGAAAGCAAATCGAAGATGCTGTAACTTCAAATGAAATTAACCCAGAGCGAAAACGACTGAAGGTTGCGACAAATGAAAACATTGATGCTGCTGTTTTAAAATGGTTTCAAGAGATGAGAGCAACAAATGTCCCAATAAATGGACCTTTATTATGTGCAAAAGCACGGAAATTTGCAGCAATGCTAGGGAACGAAACTTTCAAAGCTAGCAATGGTTGGTTAATGCGTTTTCGAGATCGTCATGGAATAACTTTCCAAGAAGTTCACGGAGAGAAAAAGTCAGCCCCGATAAACGATGCAAATGAATGGCGGCAAAACAAGATGAAAGAAATCTTAGAAAAGTATGCTCCAGAAGACATTTATAATGCAGATGAAGCTGGGCTGTTTTTCCAACTCCTACCCGATCGAACATTGGCATTCAAGGGTGAAAAGTGTTATGGAGGGAAGAAATCAAAGCAGAGACTGACTGTTCTGTGTACAAATAGCACAGGAACGCATAGAATACAACCTCTCGTCATTGGTAAATCATTGAAGCCAAGGTGCTTTAAGAACGTGAAAAGTCTTCCCGTGGAGTATAAAGCAAATAAGAAGGCTTGGATGACGCCTAAACTTTTTTCCGAATGGTTACAGAAGTTAGACAATGAAATGAAGAAGAGAAAGAAAAAAATTGTTTTGTTGATAGATAACTGCGGTGCTCACACGTCATTTCCAAAGCTACAAAATATCGAAATAGCTTTTTTCCCTGCCAATTGCACTTCAATTTTACAGCCACTTGATATGGGCATAATTAAGTGCTTCAAAGGATATTACAGAAAACGGTTGGTGGACTCCATACTTGTAAACTTTGAAAATAAAGTAGAAGACCCTTTCAAAGCTGTAAATGTCAAGGAAGCGTGTCACAATATTGCTGGAAGTTGGTGGGAAGTAACAGAAAAAACCATTCGGAATTGCTGGAAAAAGGCCGATCTTTGTGTTATGGAAGATAAGAAATCTGATAATGATGAAAATTCCATAGACAATGATCTCTCAGATGATCAAGAATGTGTTTTGCACATCAAAAAATCCGTATCCCAACTTGAGGAAACAAGCGGTAAAAAGTTTGGAATTAGTATAGAAGACTATTTAACAGCAGATGATGATCTTGTGGTTTTCGCAGCAGTTACTGATGAAGATATTCTCTCTGAAATTACTGATGAGATAGGAAACAATGATGAAGATGAAGATGAAGATGATGATGATATTGATGATGATGATAATACAGGTCCATCGCAGTCCTTATTGTCATCCCAGGAAGCTCTTCAATCCGTGAATTCTCTACGGACATTTTTTTCAAGCCTTCCGTCGACAAATGAAGAACATTTTCGTGCACTAGACTCAATGCATACAGTATTGGTGAACTTAACAGTTAAAAAAATGAATAAACAAACAAAAATATTGGATTATTTTCAATAAAAAGTGTTTTCAGGTACGTGAATATTTATGTGCTTATTTTCTGAATTTATCTTTTTTTTTTTTTTAGTATTTAAACCACTATTATTAGCATTTTACAAATTAATTTCTTCTAAATATAGACTTAAAAGTAGTATGTTATGCCCCTTAAACTAATAATAATAAAAAAAAACCTCTTATTAAATGCTCAAAATATGTGGGCCCTCGATATAACAATATGCCTCTCTACAACAATATATTTATTTGGCCCCTAAAATATTGTTGTAACGAGGTTTCACTGTAAATTTATTTTTATAATTAATATGAATTCAGTCCATTATTCTCGAATAGTTCACTATCGACATGTTTATTTCTTCCTGGCATACCGCCATAATAGCAACTACTACTAAAATATAGATGAATCTAAATAAGTTAGCAATAAACGCCAAGTAAAAGGAAAACAATGGAATCAAAATTAAATCAAACAGAAAAAGAATCAACTAAGACATTGAGCCCTCGAGACCCGAAAATCCCCTGAAAATTAAGGCCAAAGTCAAGCATCAGTTTTACAGAAGACACACACACAAAAAGAACATCACCAAATTAAGCAAAAATGTATAAAATAAACTACATAAGAACATTCAGCCAATAATTATTTAAACAAAAAGGAAAGGAAATATCAGCAACAGGCAAAGATTTTGCCAGAATATTCTTATGTAGTTTATTATTAGGTTGTTCGGAAAGTAATTTCGTTTTTTCCTGACAAAGGATTTAATTGCATTTTTCGCGCCCAATTTCATACTTAAACCGCAAAATCATTTTATGTTTTAAGAGCTGATATAGCAAGGCTTGAGTGTGAAAAAGTGCAGCTGATTCTTCGCAGTAGTTTTTGGATGGTGCCCTTTTAAATATGGAGAGCAATAAACAGCATTTTCGTCATTTTTTTCTTTTTTGCTATAAAAGGTAAAAATGCTGTTCAAGCCAGAAATAAATTAGCCAATATGTGTGGAGAAGATGTGTTAACAGTACATCAGTACCAGAACTGATTTGCAAAATTTTTCCTTCAAATGAGGAGGCCAAAAACCACCTCGATCAGTTTTTTTTTACAGCAAAGACCAAAACTTTTATGAGCGTATAACCATGTTACTACCAAAAATATGGCAAAAGGTATTAGACCAGAATGGCAATTTTATAATTTAATAAATAATTTATTCATTAAACGAAAATTTCTTTTCATTTTGACAAAAAAATACGAAATGACTTTCCGAACAACCCAATATATAAATTTTCTTAATTTGGTGATGCTTCTGTTAAAAATGGTGCATCTCTTTGGCCTCAATTTTCAGGAAAATTTCGAGTCGTCAAGCGGGGTCAATACTGTTGGAGAATGTCTGATTCCTCACAAAAAATATCCCTTATTTTGAATCCTTGCCTGAGAATGACCCTTGAAAAAGTCTTCAGGCCGGATTCTTTTTCTATTTGATTTAATTTTGATTCAATTGCTTTCCTTTTAATTTATATATCAAAGCCTGGGTAAAAACAAAAACTATATATATGATCAATTTTTATCTGAAATTGAAACTTTTTAAATCTTTATGTTTTAATAAATCCTTATATAAGACAACCAAATGGAATATGAACACTAAAGTTGAATATAATTTAAAATAAAAATTAACTTTGGTATTTTTGTAAAGTTCTTTTAATTCTGGTTTTTTTCTCATTTTTCGCTGGGTTTTATAGTTTTTAGAAGTTGAGAACAGTACTTTTACATGATTCATATACTTCAATATATATAAAATTCATATATTCAAAACCAAGTTCAACGAAAAAGTTTATCTACATTCACTAACGTCTGATAAATCATAATATGCACGAGGAAAATTTCTGCGAGTGTGGAGTTGTATCTACAATGCCTTGTATTGAATTTCAATTAACAAATCGATAGTATATATATAAAATTGGACGCAAAGATTGGTACTTATTTAATATTATTTGTTTATACTCTTTATGTCAAACTTTGCCTCTAGAAGTGATAAATTATAAAACAATCCCTCCTACCTAAAAGATCAGCGATTCCTAACTATAAAATAAAATTTCTCCTGCATTTTTTTTTTGTACTTTTAAATTAAAACTCTGTATAAGATCCAGTAAGGCATCTTTAATTGTCTTAAATTATGAAATGAAAATAATTAAGGAATATCTGCTAAGATGAAGATTAATTAGCTTGGAAATCTAAGATTTAAAAAGTCCCGATTCGGTCAATTATCTGCTTCTGAATTCAGCTCATAAAAGCAAATTTAGAATAACGTCCTTCCTTTAAACCAAATTTCATGACAAGATCATTATGTCACTATAAGCAAACATTATCTCTATCATGCTTATTTCCAGGTTTAAAAGAAAAAATATTAATGCTATTGATATATAACAAAGGATCACCTCACTCATTCTCAGTTCACAATCTGAAAGATCCCCCCCCCCCCCCAATATTGAAAGATGAAAAGCATCGCGTTTGTGTAATGTAGCTTTCCTTGAATCAACCTATCTAATTGAGGTAATCCTTCAATAATCCCTACACACACAAACATGTTGAACAATTCCCATAATAACATTTTCATACGAGTAGTTCTCGGGGGAAAAATGTAAAGATGCTTTAAAATCTAATTCATGAAGTTTACTGTAGATGTACCATTTTAATGAGAATTGTTTTCATTAAAGAAAGCCATCTGCGGAAGAAAAAATTCTCACAATTAGCCATTCTCTGGAACCCTGTGCTATTATGTTGATTCATTTGAAAATAATTCTAATTTAGATAAGAATGCATATTGTACTGTTTATAAAAGTTCTCCCCCCCCCCTTTTTTGCAGCAGTCTTCTTACATTTACAATTAATTGCTAAGGCAATGCTCACATCTGTTGTCTTAACAAACTGCACAGAAATAAATTATACTGTGCAATTGTGATGTGTTATAATATCCCAAAAATTATCGTAATTTTTGCCCATAGCAATGATAAATTATTCTTTTAAGAGAGTAGAATTTTTTTTTCACACTCCTATTATTATCTGGCTATAAAAATGAAATTCATTTCATCAACACTGTTCATAGAGCTTCTGTTTGTATTAGTCTTCAATTTTATAATTCTTATAAATCAAAAAATCTCCAAGGATGTTTTAAAATATAAGGGTTTATTAATTCTACAAAATATACAAGAAAAATAAATACACAAAAAGTTATTACTGATCGAATGCTGCATTACGAAGTTGACGATTTTCTTCTGCAAGTTTTTCCATTATTTTACACAAAGTTTCTCTTTCTAATGCATGCCTATGCTCCAAAGTTTCCTAGAATTAAAAAAAATTATGTAATGCTCAATATTTGGATTAGAAAAACTGTTCCTAAAGACAAATAACAAGCTCATTGTATTTTAACTTCAATCTAGAATTATTATTTGCATTGTATTAAATAATTATTACATAACAAGGATATGATGAACTAAATTTTTTGTGCCGTTAAGACAAAACGATCATTCTAAATATTTGAAGATAAAAATAGATATTTTTTAAGCAGAATATAGTAAATCAATGAAATCAGAAAAATTATTTAAATCAATTTGAAAATATTGCATGTGTCAAATTAAAATTTTGATAAAATTATAGCAGAATACTATTAACATTTCTCTATTTCTTTTTTCAAAATCAAAACATTTCACCTGTCCAATTAAATATTGTTATATAAACAAACCAATAATGTGAGCATTGAAAAATTCCGATTAAAATTTTCAATTTAATTTCACTATTAGGCTTTTTAGGGAAAAAGACAAACAAAAATAAAAATAAAAGCACATACCTTATTTTCATATAAAGCTTTTAACAAATTGCAGTGGTGAGACCACATTAATTGGTGAAGATTTTCTACTTGCGTCTCAAGTGCATCAGACAACATTTTTTCAATTCTAGACTGAATCTGCAGAATGCGAAGTTGACTCATTAAATTTTGCAAATACTTTTATATAAAAAATTATGGTGTCAATGATATTTTTAAAATTAGTTTAATCAGGTCAATTTTTATTTTGGAAATGGAAAGAATAATACATACTAATAGAGGAGGCATAGTGAAAAATTGTTGCAAAAATTAAGCATTTTTTAAGCATCTTTGTCCATGTACAATTTCAAAGCATAGGATATTTTGTTTCCTAATTATACATAGTTTTTATTGAAAAATTATTTAAATTAATTTTAATGTGTATTTTCTTAAATATTTATTTTTGAATTTGCAGTGTTTTTGATCGTAAAACAAATGATGTCATTTTCTTTCTTGGTACATCCGATAAACCTTTACAACCATGCTTTTTAATAATTTTATTCAACATATGGAAAAACAAAACACCTTTTCTCAAAATTAAACACTTTTAAGGTTTTTCTTTTCTTTTCTTTTTTTTTTTTTTTCAAATTTAAGCAGTTTTTATGACTACTCACCCTGTATTAATCCTTCAATGTCACTGCAATTCTGAAAGCTAACACAACTTACTTTATTACACCTAAATAGTTTTGACCGAGCATATGACTAAACTAAGACTCAATCACGACTAAATCTAAAAACGATTAATTAAATCAATATATCATAAGATTATCTTTTCAATACCAGAAATTATGCCAGAAATTGCAATGAAAGAGTATTTAGTTCTTAAACAAAAACAATATATTGATGCACATCTATAATATATATAAAATTGACAATTATTGCTAATAAACGGGATTCAAAACCACTAGCACAATTTAAAGTAAAATCCAGCTGTAAAGTAGAAGTAAGCTGAAGGATAGTTTATTTCAGAATTGGAGGAACTTCTCAAGTATGGTAATAACACCTCGACATAGCGAATATTTTGAACAACCAGAAATATAAATATTAACATCTTGGCATGTCGATAGAAATACAAATGACCCATGTTTCTGACTGTTAGTAAATGACTAATTTTCACTGAGTGCCACCATGTTTCATTCGACTTAGAAAAAAATATAAGCAAATTTTAAACACCTATAAAAATGATTTTAAAAAATTTAAGTTTTAGAATCAATTTTCCTGATTTTCCCCATCTGTAGTTGGCTGGTCCCCCTGGGGAAATTTAGTTTCTTGGATATACGAAAGTAAAAAATGAATTCAACACTAAAATGTACAAGTAACAATTTGCTCATTTGGTTTCATTGTTTAAATTGGCACAATGCTGAAATTTATTGTACTGAAAAATTATGCAGCCAATACTGAAGTAAACTCTGCATATTTTTATTAATTTCCATTTTATAACTAATATCTGAACTATAAATTCTAAAAAATAAGATCACTTAAGGGCCCAGTATGTTTGCTATTGCTGTAAATCAAAGATTAAAAAATTCTTTAGATAACTTTAAAAAAGTATGCATGCTATTCCAAAATACTTTGTAGAAATTGAAATGAAGTATTTCATATGTCTAAAATCGAATATAATCTTTCTTATTTACCACAAGTATACATTTAGTTATTTACATATTACTATAGAGATATAAACAATTCAACCTATTACTTGGTTTTGAAAACTGTATATAAGTATAATGTCTAATATTTAAATTGAAGTTCTTATACCTATTATACTTCTTTGAATAATTACAAGCTGGTTGATATATTTTTTTTTCTAAATAAGTTATAAACACTTAGCCCTAATGCAAATTGCATGAAAACTAGTAGAAAAAAGAAAGCACTGAGAAAAATATTTTTTATATTCTTTAATTGAAAAGAAAATTAAGAATTTTTTTTTAAATGAGATGAGAATTTGAAGATCATTACAAATTAAATTTTCATATTTAAATACTACAAAAATTGTTTGTTAAATCCTTTCTCACCTGAGATAATGGATTATGCTGGCTCAATAAAGATGGGCAATCAGCTTTCTTAACTTCTTTAGATCCAGAAGTTTTAGATACAACAGCCATACCAGACTGCACAGAGTTCTTATCTGAACATACGTCAAGAATCAAGACATTATCTGCTTTTGAAACCTGCCCAAAAATGCAATGAATACAGTTTATCTCCCAAATTTTAATAAATAAGTTGGTCATCAGTAATCTATATATATATTTTAAAACACTACAAGAAGATTCGCCTTTTTTTTTTTCGAAAATTCTTTTTTAACCAATCTGCAAATTCTTCTTTAACATCATATAAAAGTTCAAATATACACTTACCACACATAAATTTAAAAAAATTTTCAACATCTAAAAACATTAAAAGTTGAAGTTTAAATGTTTTTTGATTCACAATAAATATGGCACAGTATACATTTCAAACTGAACTTTCCAGATAACTATTCCAGTATTTCAATAAATAGCAATGTGCATTCTTGAATAAAAAGGGGGGCAAAAAAGAATAAAGAAAATGAAATGAATCCTTAAGCATTATCTTAAAACATGCAGGAACACCTGGATTCCTTCTTCAAATTCTTCCCTTTTTTTTTGGGGGGGGGGGTTTCTTTTTGATACAACAGGTAAACAAACGTTTGCGACCATGATTTTGAATTATCATATTGAATTTGTAGAGAAACATAAAAAAAAGAATGGCTTTCTTCATTTTTCAAGGGAAAATTAATTACTTTTCATGGAGCTATGCACTCTGAAAAAATCCATTTTGTTTATTCTGCTGGTAAATTGGCATATAAATTACAGATAAAAACAAAATTAATAAAATGTAAAGAGAATTTCCCAGAAATTTCTCTTAAAATAAAGATTCATATCAGAAAAGTGACTAATAACGTTAGTACAAATAATTAAAAATGCTCACCTGAAATGATTGTTTATATTGGTTCATTGAAGATGGTGGATTGGTTTTTCTAATTTCTTTAGTTCTAGAGGTTTCAGATGCAGCAGCAACGGCAGGTTGAACAGAATTTTCAATTGAATGCAACAGTAAGGAATTTGAACTTGATGCATGTTTTCTTTCAGCACTGCATTCAGCTTCATGCTGCTGATTTACCTCCTTATTTATTGCAGTTACAAAAGTGTTTGAAAGATCCCTTTTTTTAGCAAAGAAAGATTGTGAATTATCTGATTTATCAATTTTCTTCAAGGAATTGTGTGATTCAGGACAACTAACAAATGAATCATCTTGGCAGGATGAAGATATTACTTCTATTTAAAAAAATGAAAAACATTTTAACACATTATGTCCTTTATTACCAGAATAGGACTTAAAATTCATTGTACATGTGTATAAAAGTGTTACTGAAATAAAGGTATGTAACCCATCTATTTAAAGAAGAAAATCAAAAATTTGAAGAAAAATAAATATCTTGATATGAAATAAGTTAAAACAACTGCTTAAAACTTCAATAAACACATAATTAAATAAATGGAAGTTTTAGATAAAAGGAATTTTTTTTTTGATATTCCTGGGGTTTTCAATCAAAATATTAGAATGTAATATGTCTTTAATAAGGATAGTCATAAAATAAAATGAAATCTTTCTTACCATGTTCAGTAGATTTATCTTGGACTGTGTTACTTGCATTGTTTTTAATAGAAAGAATCTTTTCATTAACATTTTCCTAAATAAGAATGATGAACCATAAATTTTTATGAATTAAAGAAATTTAATCATCAAATATTTTCAAAGTAAAAGTTTGACTGGATTTAGATTTTAAAAAAATTTAGGATAATTCACAGAAAAGTTGGAACATTATAGACTTGCTTGCATCAAAATACTAGATAAATATAAAATACAAAAACAGGAACCACTTCATTACATATGAAGTATACATGATTTACACTTAACATAAATTCATGTGAGCAATAGAGTAATGTGTTTTAATGACTTGTAAAAATTATGACTTTTCTCAGCCCTTTTTGTTAACTGAAAAATTGACACAAAATAATATCAATAAATTATAATAATCTACCACTTACAATTCTTTATAGATCTGTTACAAACCCTTTCAGTGCTCAGGAAATTAAATATAAATACCTACCATTTAAAATTATTGTTATAGCATAAGTGTGTACCATTCTATATAAGTTTAGAGCACATGTTCCTTCACAGTAAAATCTGTTGGCTTTGATTTGAATATTTTTAGTCGTAAAATTTGCAAGACAACAATTATGAAAACATTATAAAGAATTTTTTAAATAAATTCTATGGGATACATACATTGTTCCTAGAGGGTTTTTAAATATTTTTTTGTAGAAATAGCAGAGTAAATTTGGTCAAACATCTTTTACAAATGTTTTGATACATAAAGGAAGGCTTTGTGACAATTAAACAGCTATTTTTT
The DNA here is from genome assembly GCA_026543055.1 of Argiope trifasciata. Lineage (NCBI taxonomy): Eukaryota > Metazoa > Arthropoda > Arachnida > Araneae > Araneidae > Argiope > Argiope trifasciata. The sequence continues at coordinate 5,183,280 of JAPMOQ010000852.1, read as the reverse complement.
CATTTATTAAAAATTGTTGTTCTTTCGCATATGTACCTTTTAATCTATATAATTATACTTTGGTTTTGTAATCTAGTAACTCAGACAGGTTTTCTTACTGTTTAAATTGACTGACTTATTGGAGTGAGAATAAATATAAAATGAATTAATAGCAAAGGTCACTGAATTAAAGTCGGATATTTTTATTTTTCCTTAGATTTTCATTTAGCCTTAAAAAAAAATTGGCAGTGTATTTCTTCAGTAATTGGATCACTATTTGTTTTAATCTCATTTTAGTATTACTGATTTGAATATTTGTGAACAGTAGGAATACAGGAAATGTCATTGCAAGGAAACAAAACTTCTAAAGTGTATAACATTATATATATATTCTACAATAATTTTTGTTAGTACCTTTGCAGCAGTCAGATCCGAGATAATATTAGTAGGATAACAGCCCATCTAAATAGCACATCTTTTGGTTTAAATAAGATTTATTTCACCTGATTGAATTTTTTTCTCCCTGTAATTTGAATATTGCGATGCTGTTCCCCAGCTGCTTAAGATGTAATTAAAAATGTGCATTTTAATGGTCAATGGGTATTAAATTCTTTTGAAAACGGTTAGCACAATGTTTTGTGCTGCAGATAATATTTGTTACCACTCATTTTGTTCAACTAAAATATGTATCATACTTTAAAAATTAAAATTAGCGATGATTTTTGGAAAAAAATTGGCTCTTTGATTTCTAAGAATTGTTTAGAGCAATTTATATTTTTTCAAGAAACTATTAGATATTAAAATTCTTTCGTGTAACAGATTTTCTTCCTCTAATGAAAAATAGTTTCAGACATTAGAAAGTCTGGGTTATAATATTCAACAAATTTGAATAAATAAATAATAAAAATAGTTTGTTTAAGGATATTATGTACAGGGTTACCACTCAAATCGGGAGGGGGGAGGGAATTCCTCCAGTTATTTTCTGTATATATTCACAGAATAAGAAAAACAGAAATTATGAGCTAGTTATTACAGAATAATAATACCCTCTAACTTTTTTCAAAGGAAAAGGAAAAAGTAACAACTCTACATCACCTGAAATAATAGTACAATACATGAATGTTTGTATTTAGATAGAAAAATTTATCTTTATATATTGCCAAGAATTTATCAAGACAAAATTCTCAAGCGAAAAAAACCCAATATTGATCACTTACTTAAAACACTCTCATTTAAAATTACACGAAATTAAAGAAATCAGGTGAAATAAAACCGAAAATAACATTCTTAAAAGCAGCGTGACATAAAACAGGTTTAAGTCATTCAGGGTAGAGGCCAAATTCGCTACCCCTTTATTAAATAAAAAAAGCTCCCAAATTTTAAGACTAAATTATTACATAAAATTAAAAACACTCAATGAATAACAGCATAGAATATAAAACGAAATCCAGTTCCAATTAGAACTAGAATGATAATGTTGTAATAGTGTAACAATAAAACTTCACTTGAAACTTTATTCATCTATTTTTTTTCTAAGAGCAGAGTCTTTTATTGCCTTATCAATGTTTATACCATCATATAGTTCTTGCTCAATATACAAGATAATCAGATATGTTGTCCTTAAATTACTTATTGTTGATCTTAAATAATTTTTGATCAACTTTAATTTTAAAAAGGTTCTTCTATAACAGGCATTGCTTATGGTAATTGTAAGGAGTATTTGGAATATTATAATAATGTTGGGTAGATTAGCTTCCATATTTGATTTCATAATAAATTGTAATAACCTAAGCTGATCCCCATCAATCAATTTATATTCAATGTTTGTGCAACTATGAAAGCCCTTAATTGGACTCATTCAAGCTTTAAGTCCTGTTCGTTCCTTTCGACAAATGCCCGGTCTGAATAGTATTTACTGTTGTCCAAATCTAACAGTATAGTCGGCGATAGGTAAACTTTGCCGCCAATTTCTATAGCTTATTAAATCTTTCATAGATTTCTGCAATTATTATATCTAAAGAAAGGAAACTGTATCTATCTCAACTCATTTTCAAGAGACGAGTTTCTATCTTTATTTCCATCATCAAAAATATGTCTTTTCATTTTGCACTTCTGAGATTCCTTGGAAAAGTCAAAGTCTTAATAAATATTTTTTGCATTATTTATAGCGCTGTCTGTCCATTCATCTTTTCTCTATCAAAACAATCTGTAAAGCATTTACTTTCAGAACGCAGTTTCATATCGAATCTTTTTGTAAATATCTTTATGCGTCATTCATTCTTGTAATACAGGTTGCCAGTGGTCCAAGAAACAAAGAATAGAAAATGACTGCATAATAACTAACATAATTCTTGCACCAGTTGTTGTGTTTAAGCTTTCATCTATCTCTGTCAGTGTCACCAAAGTGACCAAAATGTCTTTGCAATGATGCTATGTCATCACCTCGTGTACCATCGCAAATAATGAGCTCTTTTTAAACTTGCGCTTGTGGCAGCTATCAGAGCTTTCCAACGATGTGTGAACATGGATAAAAATAACATTCTAATGTATATAAAAAATAATTTTTAAAAAAGGTACTGAATTCGCCTTAATTGTTGCAGTATATAAAAAACAGGATTAAAGAATTGTTTGTGCAAGATAGGAATTCAACTTTAGGATTGATTTCTCTTGTTCTTTTCTGAATTCCTGAATGCACACCAGCCATAATAAGTAGCCTGTCAGCGGAGTTTCTACTTTTCTTTACATCGAGATCAGTAACGTGAAGCTTGCATAAAATTAGCTTTTAAATTCTTTCACCAGTTTTATTTTTTGTTTTAGTGAAATCTATAAAAGATTTCCCTACTTCCAGATTTTCTATCATTATGTATCTCAATACCTAGCTTGTTTGATCTTTGTCAGAAACATCCTGAGAGCTGTCGTTTATAACTGAAAAACATTTCTCTTTTTCACCTATTTTGTGTGATGATCTGTCTTCCAAAATAGCAACAAATTGGTTAAGAATTATTCGTGACTTATAAGTGATTGAGATTTTGTTACCCATTTTAAGTTCTTTCAGACATTCACGAAGTACAGGATCATTCTTTGCGAATAAATACACCAATTCTAAAAAGTTTGCTCTTGTTAGAGCGGTATCGTTTTCACTGAGATTACCAAAGCCAAATTCTGTTTAAACCACTACACTCGCTAAAAAGGAATTCCACATCCCGTCACAAATTAAATAATAAAAAGAACAATGTGCAAAAATATGAGAAAAAAAAAAAGGTTCACATCTTAAATACACAGTACAAAATGTTATTTATGACGAAAAATCGCCTCTCCTAAAATTACCGTCTGTTGCGAGTTGTCCTTGCCACGCTACGCCGCTGTTCGTTCATGATACGAACAATTTAATGATTACTTAACAAAAAATATTTAAAAAAAATACTTTTATTTTGCCAATTCATATATTTTAGTATCAGTTTTTGCAACTTCTGCAGATTTTTCAGTCATCAGTTTCAGTTTGTTTTCTTTAGTAACAATTCAATTTGCAAAACTACTTTGCATTTATTGGACTTCCATCTACCAAACTTCTGCTTTTTTTAAAAGCTTCATAATACCTCACATGCACCAGTATTTCAAACTGGAGCAAATATACTGAGATCGGAGCATTTACGGTACCCCCATAAAATATACCATCATACGCAATTTTCAGACCAATTAAAGAGTTATTTCAGATTTTCAACAAGGATATGCTTGTTGAAAATTGAACTTTCGACATCCGCATTGTTATGTGACAATACAATAATTATTTTTAAGACTTCTCAAAAATCGGAAAATTCTTTGGGCATCAAATCATTAGAAAACATTTAAACGAATTTCTTCATTAAAGGAATCAAGCTGGTTTTTTTCCCCCTTCCCCATTTACTTTTTAGTTTGTTCAGGAAAATTTCAAATTGGATTTCTCCATAATCAGAACATGGAGTGAAAATTTGTACTTTGGAATAAATAAATTGGAGCGAATCAATCATTCGCTTTTCACATAAAATTGCATTGTTTTTCAACAACTTGAATTTTAACAATATGTATCTTTTAAAATAGCAAAATTTTTGAACATGCATTCAAATATTATATATATATTCTTCGTAAATATAAAAAACCCCTGGTAAGAAGTGAATTTTTTCAATTTCAGTAACTCCACAAGCATTCAAGTAGCTTGTAATCATTGTTTTATCAGTACAGTAAAAGCTCTTTATTCGCGGGGTATATGTTCCATAAATATGCCGCGTATACAGAGACCGTGAATACGGAATGGCAATTTATATGGGATTATAGGGGATACGTTCCCAGGTGACAAAACAAAATAATCATAATAATAAATATAAATATATATATATAAATCAATTTAATTGAAGTTTTTGAACATTTTGATTAATTATCGTAAGGCTTAAGCAATGGTTTGAAGAATTTTATAATTTTCTCTTACTTGGCAGTTTTTAAAAGCTCCTTCAATTCAGACTGACGCGCAGCAGTCGCATTAGCAATTTGCCTCTTAAAAATAAGACTTCGTTCCATAGACGGATCAATGTTCATAAAGAAATCGCAAAGCTCATTTGCCATTCTTAAACCTTCACTAAGATTTTTCAAATTAAATGTCACGTTTCCAGTGCTTGTTGAAGCCTCTTCTTCAATGGGCTGTGAATTTAACATTTCCTTCAAGTTGGTTTCAGTCAAGTCTCAATCTTGCGATTCAAGCAATTCCTGAATGTCACTTGATTCTATCTGTTCGAGCCCATCTCGTCCTATTCCATTCGCGATTTCGGCTATGTTTGCACAGTCAAAGTTTGAACTTGCGCAGATTCTTCGACATTTTCCGTAGTCATAGCAGGCCACAGTTTTTTCCAGCATGACATCAATGTCTGTGGCTTCTTCTTCAGTTCTTCCAATGATTCTTTTATGTTTACGATGCATTTTGCTATGTCAAATTTCATCCAGCATTCCATAACATTCATATCAGGATTACATTCCGTATTATCCAATATGATTTTGAAGGTTCGTCTTATGTAATAGAGCTTAAAGGCCTGGATTATTCTTTGGTCCATAGGTTGAAGCAATGCCGTCGTGTAGGGAGGTAAAAATGTCACTTTTATATTTGGATGCATAGTTTCAAGTTCGTGAGGATGACCTGGTGAATTGTCCAAAACTAGAAGTGCTTTGAAATCTAAATGCTTTTTTTTTTTTTTTTAAATAAGTTTTAACTTCAGAAACAAAACAATTCCGGATCCAGTCACAAAAAATAGCACTTGTAACCCACGCTTTCTTATTAGCACAGCAAAACACTGGCAGGTTGTCCTTGTTTTGATTTTTTAAAGCTTCACTTTAAGCGGTAACACAGACTTTTTTTGTGTCGAAACTTTTTCTCATTTTTTTTAGTGGAAATTATAAATTAGAAAACGAGCGGTAGAGACGTGTTACTCGATCACAATTTTTGTAACGAATGTGAAAGACAAAACAATAAAACACACAAAGCGGCTTTTACCACAGAACGAAACAGCAACATTTAAAAATATACTTTATTCATTGAGTAACAAGGTTGCTTTCATTCTGTTTGTTTACATTCTCAAAAACACCGTTCGAAGCGAAGGCGGGTTTTGTCAAAGTCCACGGCGATATCATTTAACAACATACTTTAGGCAAAGTTGTAATAAGATCTTTTATTATTATTATTATTGGTCCATTCGACTGCATTTACAAAGGATATTGGATTGGATACCTATTGGAATCCTTTTATTATTATGTATGTACTTATTAGATCCGCGAATAAAGAAATTTTTAGCCGCAAACATAGGAATTGGATCGCATTTTTTAAATCTGCGAATAGAGAATACGCGAAAAAGGAGCTTTTACGGTATTTTCACAGTCTTGGAAACTGAACCAATCTGGGGAGAGAGAAAAGAGGAGCGAGGTACCGTGGTTTAACAGACGAAAATGACGTCGTTTTGTTTTGAGAGCTATAGCAACGATCTTTAAAAGACTGGTACTTTTTCGATTTGATGGTGTTGGGGGTGGGGGTGGAAATGAATGAATTTAAATTTTTTTGCCTTTTTCCAGTTTTTAACGAGAATTTCTTGCACTTCCCGGTTGTTTAATCCCAGTATTTTCTCGATTTTCACAGTGAAATGACAACCCTATTTGGAATTCTGTTGAGTTCTAATATTAAATTATTTTTGTTTTCTCACATACAACATTAACAAACTTTGCTTTCAACAGTTGATTTAATGTTATGGCATTTGATATAAATATTTGTCATCTTATAACCTCTTCAAATTTTGCTCACACTGATGTATAAGCAAAGTTTTAATGAAATTTTGGAGATAATTAATTAAGCCATTATCAGTAAAAAACATGAAAATTTCATTTTGAACAATGGATAATTGAATAAAGTCAAATAACTTTTTATTAATTACAAATTATGTCTTTTGCATGAGCAGTGTTCTAGATCTACTGCTGTTACATTAAAAACTTAAATTTAAAAAAATAATTTACATAAATAATTTATAAACTGCAGATATCAAACTATTGAACAGGATTTCTTCAACTTTCATATACAAACCCTGTGAAGTATTCTAAATAAAGAATGAAATGCAAAAATAATTCACGAGGAATAGAAATTCAAATCTAATAATGGGCCCATATTATAAGATGAGCAAAAAGGGGACATGCTTACCAGAGATAACCTGCGAGTCTTTTAGTAAAGAATAAAATTTTTTAGAAGACTGGGATCCTCTGATGGACTACTTTTTTTTTCCAAGATAGAAACTGCCTTAACATCCTATATAACTAATGCATTTAAATACAAAAAGCTGAACATGTTTCCTTAAAATTCTAAAAACAAATACCATGAAATATGAAACATAAATAAGATTTAGTAAAAGTTTTGTGACAATGAAATAGTTTACTCGCATTAATTTCCTAATTAATAAGCATTAATTTGCTAATTTTATTATTTGTAGAAAGCCATCAAAGCACCTAGTATTTTTTATATGAAGTTTAAATATTTGATGAAACTATAAATTATTCAGGAAAATTCCGTAATATATTTTTAAAAATCTGAATTAAGTAGAATATTTTGAAAATTAAATTTCAAGACACAATTTTTGCAAAAATTTAATTAGTCAATTTTTTAGAAAATTTAAATAACTTTCATTTTTTATTTTATACTGAAAAATGAATAAATATAGATGAATAGAAAAATTAATAAAAATCTTGCATATTATTTACACCATATATGCATTATAAATATTGTTTGCTAGGAATCCAAATGTTGCTTACTAGGAGTCCATATATGCATTTTAAAAAAAGCATAATTTCATTATGTTTAGAAGGCTTCTTAATAACCATTATTACAGAAATTTTTAATAACTATTTTTATAGCAGAAATATCATAACTGTAAATAAACAAAATCAGATTATAATTTCCATGGGTAGTTGAATCCTTCTCCAGAAGCTTGTCAATTTTATTTGAAGATATGTTGAAAAATAAGAGGAATAATAAGCTAGTTTTTCTTCCCATATCTATTTTCTATCTAAAAGAAAGATTCCAAATACTTTTTAAATCTTTTCAAAATCAACTATAATAATAAGATATACATAATTATTAGATTTGGTCATTATGTTCAGAAAATTGCTTACTTAAAATTAAAATCCCAGAAATTTTCAATTGTTTAAATTTGATTTGGATATTAAAATTCTTGTGGTAAGTATTTGAAGGAAATTAGCTACGCCTTTTTGACTAAAATCTATAAATTATAATATAGTCGTTCATTTATTATAATCCCAGAATCAACTTGAAGACAGAATGATTATTTTCAGTAACAAATCATTATGACAGTAAAGTTACATATTCATGATGGAACACATGTAGCCCATGAGCTTAACATGCTTATGAAATACAAAATGTATTTGATGCTCTTAAAGAACACAATACTACATGCAATATTGAATATTTTTTAATGTTGCTTGCTAGGAGTTGCATTTCATCATATTTTTAATTAAATTAAGACTGATATTAAAAGATAAAATGATTGTATACTATTGTATATTAATTGATTTGTAAAGATCATGGGACACATGGGACGTCCGAGTTTGATATTCAGTCAACTTGAAATGAATTTTATCATGGATTCTCTTTCTACATATTAAAATTATATGTATATAGTACTGAAGATTATAAATTCTATCTGTATACTGACAGCCATTGAATTACTTTTTTCTAAGTGGAAATCTAATCGGCTAAACTAGGGAAAGCAAATATGTTTCTAGCACAATTTTTCAAGTTGACTGCTGATTAGTGGCTAATAGTTTTCACTTAAAAAATTTTGCTTCATCGTAAAAGCAAAGGTATTTCACTCCAGCTTTTATAATTAGTGAACCTAGGATATTTATTCAAATTAATATTTTCTGCCCAGTAATTATTTTAGATGCAACAGACAACGCAATACAGTTTATCCCGTTTAGCATTCATTATAGGAGTAGGCTACTAAATTCTTGCTCTTGCCCTCCCCCCTGAAAAATTTTTCCCAAACAGTTTTGGCAACAACACAAAAAATATTTAAGAAACTACAGTCATTGCTTTTAGAATTTCTGCTCAATAACTAAATTTCTAATTTTTAGCTTACAATATCAGAGGAGAAAAATGATAAATGGCAGTTTATACAAAGCAGTGGCCTAAAGCTAATTTTCACTATAAATAAAAATGTCTAGTTGCTGATCAATTATATATATTTTTAAGACTTACTGAAATCAAAGAAAGATCTTTCACTTAATAAAAGAGGTTTAACTTGGTTAGATAAGCAATCCATTTTAAAATTACACAAGAGGTATTTCTTGAATTCTGAATCACAGTCAAATGACATAAAAGAAAACATCTAGTTAGAATAATTAAACACGTATAACTTAAATATTATATTAAATTGCACTTAGTAATTATAATTTCAATAATAAGTAAACAACCACCAATGGTAACTAGCATATATTAATTATAAAAACAGGATGATTTTTAGATTAGTTATCAACATCAAGCTTACTTTTGCTTATGTAAAATCCTTCTATAATTTACAATTTTTCTCTCCTGGTTCCTTCATTTTATTAATAAGAAAAACAGGTTTCCTAGACTTTTTAAAAGAGATTCAACTATATACTAATGAATTTAGAACTCTTTAGAATCTGCAGACATCTTTCCATCTATAATATAATGTAGTATCAGATAATAATAAAGGTTGTTGATGATGATAGTGGATTAAAAGAGGGAAATGCAATAGGTGCCAACTATGAAAATGTTGGGAAATTGCAAAAAACTATTTTGAAATAAAATTTGGTTTTATAAGCCTTTATGATCCTCCCTCGCTTACTGATTCTCTTTAATTTTAATTTTCATGAAAATTCTCTTAGTACCTGAAACAATAAGCTATGTTTAAGCCTCACTTAGCACATCAATTATCTGTTAAATGAACTTGTAGGGTGTTCACACTATTGACTGCCTTTCTTGATCTTTTGAGCTGCATGAAGGACAATTAAGACACTTGTTCACCTCACATTATAACTTGTGTCAATGTTTATTTGCTACTTTAATGTGAAAAGTGGTATTTAAAATTTTTTTAGCTTTTACATCATTCTTACTAAATAGTAATATTATCATACATCAACAGCAATAATTAATTATTTCAAATGCAATGAAACTATGTTAATAATGAAATACAAATAAGAAATTACCTCAACTTTTATAGAACTATTTTTAAATGCTTCAGGTCCTTTCAAAAATTTCGAAAAACTATCTGTACGTCGCTTATTTTTTCCTTCATCAAAATTCTTTATTGGCGAGAAGACCTCTAAAATATACAACAGATGAATAATCATGTCATTCAGATAGTAATAAATGAAATGTAACCAAGAATTCATATATAATTTGAAATATTCAAGATTCAATGGAACAATCATAACACAATTTGGGACAAAAAACTATCATAAATAATGAACTGTGCCAAACATAAATACTGAGAAATCAAATAAGTTTGATTAAGTGAACAATAAAATAAATGTACACAAGAAAATGCTGGTGATATTAAAAATATTGTGGCATTACTATTTAAAAGAAAATTAATGGATAAAAAATGAAATTATTTTAAAAAGTCTTTTCTTTTTAATTTTCAAAAATTGATAGACACCCACACACCTACACAAAAAAAAAAATTCTAAATAAATTATGCATACATTTCACTAAAAAAATATGGCCAAGTAAAAACTCTTTTTTTATACATTATTTTTAATCCTTTTGTCTTCTATTTTTTGAGACTAAAGTTCAAACTTTCTTTTATGATTCAATCTACAGTTTTTCTCTGTTTCCCTTTTTTTTTTTACTTTCCCCCTTCATTGTTTTGTTTCTCTGATGGAGGTTGCTCTGTATATTTGAGGACAGGCATTTTAATTAAGGTCTTGCCAAAGCTAATTTCTCTGTCAAATCACTAACTGCACATGCCTTTTTAACTTAAAGAAATTTTCCTTTTATACAATCATTAGGATAATTTACTATGATACTTTGTTTCTGAGCAAATAAATATTTTATTCCTGCTTCATACAGCACGATTTTTTTTTATAAAGTAGACAAATAAATCTTGTACACCCCAAGAATTGGAATGTGGAATTAATCCATATTTTCTAGTTTAAATCTTAAAATTAATATGATATGTAAGAATTTTTATAATTTAAATTATTTGTTTCATAAACATTTATATTTAAAGAAAACAATTCAACAGTTTCATTTCAGTTAAATTACAGAATAAGATGTAATCAAAAGTTTTTTTTAAATCGTGTAGTTTTTTAAAGGCGATAAACTGTCAAATGTAGTAAAATAAATGTATTCTTTAGTTAATACTATGTCGAAAATTTTGTACAGTGTTCATCAGTTTTACCAATAAGTATCAAAAAAGTTAACATTGCAACTTAATTAATTTATGTATTATTCTATCTACATACCTTATTGTACTGTTACTTGAAACAAATATTAGTTTTTGTATTTAAATCGAGATTCTTAAAAGACGTACCGCTAAAATCAACTTAGAATTATCTAATATACTTCATTAAAATAAACTTACCCACATTTTTGCGATCCATCACACAATATTATTCAGTAAATTGAAATGCTTGTTTTAAAACGAACCGCTAATACCAAAATCCAAACAACGACATTAATGTTGCCAGGTTTAAAAGGTGTATTACTCTAGTTTAAAGGATAGATGAATTGGCAGCATGGAAACTTGATCATAGTGCCGCTACAAATTTTGCTTAAAATATGCATAACTTATAGTTTTTTTCAATACTGAAAACATTATTTTGAATTTTATTTCTTCCTGAAAGTAATAATTTTTTTCTATCTTATTTCAATTTGATGAAGGTTGATATGATTAGCAGTTAAACTATGTAATTTTAGCTTTCTTTTTGCTGCTTTGACTGCAATGAAATGTAAGGTTAGATCGTATTGTGATTAACGAATACAGAGGAGAATCAACAAAAGACCAGAACCAAAAATTTTGGCCATAGGTAAAAACATAGTTATTTTCTAATGTTTAGGGAAGAACGGAGATTTTTCAGTCCACGCGACTTCTAACAAAAATTCCTGTGATGTATTATTAATGCTGAATACATGAAGATTATTCGGAATGTTTAAGCGAAATTCAGAAATGAGATGCCATTAATTTCAAAAATGGATTTGTTGAATTGAATGTAATGTTATATTTTAATGGGACTTTATATGAAATTTATATCAGTATTTTTATTAAACGTATGACGAGGGAAAAATTCTGACACAGATAAAGAATACAATATAGATTTTTTTTTATCCATACTAACCAAATAGATATCTTAATTTTTTTATTATTGAATTAAATATCTTATTTGATTTGAAAGTGGCACAGTTTGCTTATAAAAGTAGCCAGGAATATTGTGTGCAAATATAATAATGTTTGATTAACAGGGGTTTTATTTTATTAACGGATATTTAAGTTCTGTTTATATTATCCATAAACAACTATTGAAAATTTTTGCCTTATTAGTAGAAAAATGTGGTATGATTAAAAAAAACTGTTTCATGTAAATCACTTTCAGTGTGCTTTTTAAAAGAATATATAAAAATACATATAGTACATGTGATTTGAGCCATTAAATGCATAGATTGGGCAGTTGAATTATGAAAAATATGGTTACTTAGAGTTTAAATCTCTGATTTCCGTAATTGAAAATTACCTTTATTTTTTTGGCAAAACATAAATTTTTCTATTGAAAAATTCGGATTAATTTTGTTCAGTTCTTTTGAAATAGCGTCTTAATATTTTTCATGAAATTCATATTATAACTATTATTATTTTGCAATAGATCCTAAAATAGAATTAAAAATTTTGCACGCATTCTTAGAATTTGTATCATTGAAGTATTTCATGTTTAATTTGTTTTAACCACATTATCAGATTAATGTTAAATCAAATTTACAATCATTATTTATGAAACAGTTACACAACTTTGCTTATTCTGCAGTAAGAATGTACTTTGATTCTGATATATTTTGATGGCACCCTTTTTCTTTAATTTTGAAGTTTTGAATTAGAATCTTTAAAAAAATAAATTACTGAAAATGAGAGCCTAACTCATGTCTCTGTGAAAACAAGAGTTAACAGACACTGCATACTCTAAATTTGACTGTTACTTATATTTCTGAAAATATCATATACATTTGCTTATTGAAATTGTTAAGTGTACTTGAATTAAAATAATTTTGAAAGACTAGAAACTTGAAGCGAAATTGAAACATTTATGATTCTTAATCAAAAAAAAAAAAAAATACAGCTTTTTTATAAAGATTCTATTACATTTTTGTTATAATCAGCTCCATACTTTTTGAATTTTCTTTGATATGTTAATGGTTATGATTGAAATCATAAACATTCGCTGATATATATAAAAAAAAACGAGATTTTATGTTTTGAAAGACAAATTTAATTTCTAATATGTTGCTAATACTTTCTAATTATTTATCTTTGACGGTCACCTGATTTGTCAGAATATTGGTTGCATTTAAATTAAATCTCTTAGCCATAACCTCATGTTCATGGTTTATGCCCATGACAAAATATTTTTAAGTATCTGATCGTTATAGACCTTTAAATCACAACATTTTAATAATCTTAATTTCTGTTCATTATGCACTTCCTCATGATGATCAGTCCCACGGCATCAAAGCGCTTAAAAGCATGATTATTTAAAACATATATTTTCTACTTTCGCGATGCATATATGTGTGAGTGTGAACACTATTTCTGAAGAA
>JAPMOQ010000852.1:5127862-5164953 GCA_026543055.1 Argiope trifasciata | reverse complement strand
ATATTTGTCTTTGTGTGAGCGTTCAATCAAAGCAAAAGTTCAAGATGGAAACTGGATTTTTTTTCGTGGTTCAAAAGACAGTTTTCAATAAAAAAAAAGTGTTGATGAATTTTAATTTTTACTTATAAAGCTTGAAATTAAAAACTGTTGTATTTGACTGAATCTATTTAAATAGCTCAGGTTTCTAACTGCTCATTGCCGCTTCATGGCAATTTCTGTGGCATTAACCGCATATAAATAAGCTACAAGATGCGTTGACTTATTTATTCTAGTTCTGAATCGGAAGTGTCTTGATTTTCACGGTTTCACTTAAACATATATAATATTCTTTGTATATAACGTCAATTTAATTCTAGTGTTAACAAGAATACCGTCCGTCAAAATATTATTTATGAATTTTTTTTTTCAGTTGAAGCATTTGGTTTGTTTCTAACGTATTTTACTACAAAACTTACATGTTTGTCCTTAAATTATAATAGTTAATTGTAATGATAATTAAACTTGAAGAATCAAACAAATCATCAAAAATACATGCCTAGTAAAGTTAAATATTCCAGCATATCACGAAGTTAAAGGAAAATCGATTTCAAAATTCCATATCAACAAACATGAAGCGTCACGTTAAATAAAAATGAATGAAAATTTAGCATCATATTTGTTTCATTCTGTTAACATATTTTAATGATAAGTTAAGCTGTAATGATATTAAGCTGTAATGATAAGTTAAATGCAAAGCAAAAGTATATCTTGAGTTTTTTCTACACTATTCATCAACAGCAACAACAAAAAAATGCAGTGCCAAGTAGGTATTTTGAAACTTTTCATCTAGTGAATCTGTTTTAATCGAAAGAAATTTTCTCTCAACAAATTATCTCGAGAATCACGCAATTAAACCTCTAAATCTGGAATTTAAGGCATATGGAAAAATTATACGTGCAAAAAGTTCATTTTAAAAAAATTCATATTCTAAAGCTTTTATCACTTTCTTAGTAATCACAAACTGATTACTCCGACTCGCCCGTGTGCTTAACACGAAAAAAATCTGAATGACCGGGCCACCGCGATAGTCATAATGCTGGGAATAACATATGACTTAGTCGTAATTGTTTATTTCTTTTTAGTGTTTGACTTCCGCTCTTCCGAAAATTTCTATTGCAGTTGAGAATAGAGGAAATAGATTTTTCTTCTTATTTAATGTATATTCCTACTTTTGAAAGAAAAAAAGGGAAACTTTTTGAATGCAAAAAGTATACATAATTGTTATGCGAAATTTTTTGTTCTATATTTATAGATATTTTGTACACAAATGGTTTTCTATTAAAAGATTTTAGAAAAAAATTCTTTTATGTAAAGAATTTAAACATAAGATACCATTATTTTTATATGAAATATATTGATGCTGGGAAAGGAAGCAATTGAAATCACATCTTTATTTTTTTTTCTACATAGTAAGGCAAATTTAATTTTTAGCAATTATTAAAGATTTTTTTAATGTATGGTCAATGAGCAATATACTGAATAGGACAAGCATATAGGAGATCCAGAGGAAGTGGCCTCTTCAAATCTTTCTCGATGCTTTCTAATAAATTTGTCATGCTGGAAAACACTTTGTAAAACACTGGTGTACAAAATGTTTACTTTTGGAGTGAATTTAGCATTTTTATTGAATCTGTCATGTGATCCTTGGTGAGTGTTTCGGTAATTAATACCTACGATGCAATTAATAGTATCAGCAAATCCAATTTGCGCTTTAGACATTTTTTTCTCAACCAATTGAAATAGAGATTTGACACAAAATTGCACTTGTATTCACATAATCACATACCAAATTTCATATTTTTAAGTTAATGTGCTTTTGAATTATAGTGTTTGCATTTTTCTAAAGGTGCTAACCAACAGAGAATCAGCCCTTTATTGGATCTGGCTCAAAATTTGACAATTGTGTATAGTATAGATGTTAAATCTGTGCACCGAATCTTATCTGTTCTAGCTCTCTTTGTTTTATTTTATCGTGTTAATTTGTATTCGAACAGCCGGATAGATCAACCTTCCCTGAACATATTTTTCTCAAAATTTGGTAGAAATCTGCAAATTTGGTGAAAAGACCGTATAGAAAATTTCATCTATCTAGCTCAAAGCTTTTCTAAGTTACCTTTGTCACAGACAGACAGACAGTCAGTCATTTTCCAAAAATGTGTTTTTTAAACTCAGAGAGGTTTGAAACATGGAGATTCGGCGAAATATCGCGTGCGAATTTTTTGAGGATTACAATGATTACTCTATATACGCATCCTAGAAAGTAGAAAGGAGAAAGCGGTAAAGCTTATATAGTAAAAAAAAAAAAAAAGTAATAAAGTTTCCTTAAATTAAACTGACAGGGCATATTGATTTAAGACAGAATAGAGGGGCAGAGAAGCATGGTACACAATTCAAAAGTTACAGTGGATTATGAATTCGATGATTAGAAAATAATTAGTTTTAAGAACGTGGATATATTAAATTATTACATAAATATTTATAAGAAAGGGAAAAACAATATACATGAGATTGATTAATGATATTTCATAAATTAATTGAATACATTTATTTTAAAAATTTTATTGAATTGAACGTAATAAAAATGTATATTCAATTTTTTTGATAAAGTCGAAAAAATTAATAAAACAACCCAAAATTTTAAATTTTTTGTGTAATTCTATTTAGGATAGCAAAGATAATATAAATTATTTAATTTTAAATTTTGTTTTCTTAAATTATGCTCAATTGGGGAAGAGCAGAATAATATTAGGGCTGCGAAAATTTTAGAACTGAAAATAAGTACATCATTTAAAATTTAGATTAAAGGTTGCAATTACATTGAGTTGCTGAAAAATGATGTTAAATCGTATTTTTTTTTATTTTTTTATTTGGGATTCATTGTTTTACTTCTTTTTTAATTTTTACATAGTTGCATCAGATTTCGCTTATAAATGGAGTTGAGAACATTGTTCGTCCTAAAAAAGTAACATGAATGGAAAAATCTACTGGTTCTAAAGTAACTCTTAAATTGATACTTTATATTTTTACAACTCGACTGCTTTTTCAATCCCTCCAAATTAGGAACAAAGAAGATTCTTTTTGAAAGTAACCTCATTTGTCAGAAAAGGGGGAAAAACCATTATTCGAAAACATATTTATGCAACAACAACAACAAAAAAAAGGAAGAAGTGGGAGGGAGACGCTTTTAGTAACTAAGCGATTTTATCTTATGTTTTCACACTCCGGATTTCTGCCTTGTGGCAGTCCATCTGTAAGCACGTAATATTTACATTTATTACCATTTTCTTTCTCAAAGTAATTTGATGTGATTTCAAGCTGCTGTAACTAATAACATACTGAAATTTTACAGTTTTGGCTTGCTGACTCTTTTCCTTAACAAATATTTTGAGCTATTAAATGAATGTATTAGAGATTGCGACTTGTTGCATTGTGACAGAATTCTTTAGTTAAATTACTTTGAAATAAAAGATGTTTCTACTCTATTTATGTGGAATAGATTTCAAAAGAATAACTAAATGTAATAAAAAAATGCATAAATGTAGTTTTGTCAATATGTTAAAATTTTTTTTTTTTTTTGAAAATTTGAATTTTTTAATTATTTTTCTCATACAAATAAAGGTGTTGTAATCCTAAAAAAAGTTCGATCTCTAGATTTTGAAAACTTTCCATGTTCCAATCGTTCCATCTATATCTATACTTATAATAAAGCTCAATGTGTGTGTGTGTGTGTGCGTGTGTGTGTGTGTGTGTGTTGGCGCTCTACAGGCCAGACCGTTGGACCTACAGCTACCAAATTTGGTACATGCATACCTTGGAGGTCCGGAATGTGCACCTCGGAGCCCTTTTTTCAAATTTTTAATTAGAATTTGAATTAATTAAAATTTAAGCGAAATTTCGACGTTTTTCCGTTATAACTTCCGAAAATATTATTGCAAAAACATGATTTTTACATCAATTTAAAGATAAAAAAATTAGCTTTCTAATGGTTTTTAAATTTATAAAGTAAGTTTCTATTTTTAACGAATTTTTAAAGAAATATTTTAACCATGTTTTTATCACGTGATTGGATAAAATAAAAGAATGCCGGAAGTTCAAATAAAAAAAAATTATCATCGCAAAATAAATCTACAGAAATGCAACTTTCAGCACGTGACAGGATAAAAAAAAAAGAAATATAAAATGTGATATTTTCTTTAAAAAATAAACGCAAAGCAAAGGATTCTAAGATCGTTTGCAATATCTGTATCATTAATTCCATAAATCTTCTTTATTTACAGTAAACCTGATTGAATTTAGACAGAATATGCATTGAAATCCGGACTTAATGGCATATTTATGTAATCGTTTGCAATATATGTATCATTAATTCAATATATTTTCCCTTTCTCGCTTTCTTTGAAAAAAAACACATATTTCATATTTTGGCAACATCATCGAAAAAAACATTTTTAATATTTTGGAAGCATAACCGATAGTTAAAACTGATTGATTTATAAAATTAAAGAATACTATTAGGAAAAGGTGTTCTTTTAGAACTTTTCGTCCATCATCTTAAAGAAAATATTGCTTTCAGGCCAATCAATTCCCGGAATTACTTCTAGGCTAATGAATATGTGATTTAATTGCAAATTTTAGAACGCATTACTCATGGCGAACCAGCTGGTCGCCAAAGGCGGCTAGTAGTCCATAAAGTACACTTTTAGACTTATATCCGTCTATCTGTGAGCCCAATAACTGAAAATTGCATTCGTGTACATAAATTAAGGATAATTCAGAGTCCCAAGGAAATCGAACTTTAAAATACATATATCACTCTTAAAATGACTACATACATCTTCAAAAATCATATGCAAATTGCAGCAAGTCACCAGATGACTCACTGATAGTACGTCACAATGACAAAAGTATTAGGGAGTGATGTATAAGGAATACAGACAAAGAAGTAAATTTGTTCGCAAGCGCTTTATAAGATATTCAGTGTAATAAACGCATAGTTATGACACAAAGGATATATAGGGATGATTTTTTAAGAGGTAGAATCATCGGCGGTCTGAAATGTGGGCGTACACATCTGTAAGAATCCGAGGAACTTAATCTCCCAGAGTGTCATCTCCAGGCTTTGGCAACAATTCTAAGATGATGGTAATATGAGTAGACGTTACAGCTCCGGTCACTCCCGAATGACAACCGGCATTTGACAGTTACTGCCAAACGAAACAGACAGAGCACAGCCTCAGACCTGTCTCGTCAGCTCTCTTCAGCCATTGGTATAACAGTTTCAAGACAGACCGTGTACAGACGTTTAGGGCAGACTGAACTATATGCTCGCAGGCATGTCAGATGTATTCCACGCACTGCAACTCACTGTCGCCTTCGGGTAGCCTGGAGCATACATTGTGGACACCGCAACAGAGGGTTTGTGTGATGTTTCCCGACGAGTCCAGGTTCAGCTTCCAATCAGATTCTCGACGGACTTTCATACGGGGAGCACTAAGTAACCGTTACCACCAAGAGAACATCATTGAACAAACCGTTATGGTGGTGCAGGATTGCTCGTTTGGGGAGGAACTATTCACTGTCCAAGAACTGACCTGCATGTTCAAATTGGAACCATGTAAGGCCAAATCTATTAGGACGTCCTTCTGGATGGTTGGTTTGTGTAGTTTAATGGCCCAAGAGCCCTGTTTGGCCATACTGAGCCAATCAAAAGCTAAAATTATAAAAGACATTTTAAAAATACCTCATTTGTTAAAATATAGTGCAAATATGTAGAGACAGAATTGCATAATATTTATGTAAAAATGTTTTTAGTATCTATAAAATTAAGACTATGAGTCATGGAAATTTGAAGAAATGATGTCAAAACCAAGATCAAATATAGCAATATTTGACAAAAACAGAATAATCTAATTAAATGCGCGTAAAAAAGCCAATAGATATTACGAATTTAAAAATATTTGAATGCTATTTTTCACCCACCAAGTCTTGTAATGTTGAAGTGACCTTTTAACATCGCAAAAGGGAAGCCCGATGCTCTATAAAGACGATACAGATTTTGCGGCCAATTCGCCGTTTCATTTCCCAAGATGGCAACATGACTCGGCACCCAACAGAAAATAATATGGAAGTCATCATTTCTTAAAAGACTGAAGGTGAATAAAATTTTGATGGCAATGGGATGTATCCGATTTTTGTAGAGTGAAAGTGTCACCAAAGCACTCATGCTTTCAGTATAGATAATAAATTTACGCTGAGTGGAGGTTAATATTTTCTGAAGAGCACAGAAACTTGCCACTAACTTAGCAGTAAAAACAGAGCAACTATTGTGAAGACGATGACTCAGTGTATCAGATGGAAATATTACGCCAGAGCCGACATGACAATCCGATTTCGAGCCATCCGTGAAAACTGGATCAAAAGTAGAGTAACGATAGCGATGGTAGAAAAAAATCTGTTGGAAAACCACAGGTGAAGTTGAGGATTTATCGAATAAAATAAAGGATTCAAGTGAGAAAATTGCGGGATATCCCAGGGTGGGATAATAAAGGCGTCAACAGCTTTAACACGAAACGTGTTAAGGTCCGAGTCATGCAGTAGCAATTTTGCTCTCTCGCAAAATGGAAGGATGTGAGAGGGACGGGCGTTGTAACGTCGACGGATACTTACTGGCAATGACTTTTGGTTTAATGGATGTTTCGGAACAGATTTCGTGCGAAAATAAAATAAGGTAGACATTTTCCATCGCCTTAAAGAAAGAGGTAGTAGGTGACATGTAACATAGAGGCTTTCAATTGGGGACGTACGAAACGCACCAGAACAAATGCGCAAAGTAGAATTATGGACAGTATCCAGTCGCCCCAGAACAGATGGGCGGGCGGAACCATACACCATACATCCATAATCTATCCGGGACAGAATGATTCCCTGATATAGACGGAGAAGGGAGGTTCGATTGACTCCGCAAGATGTTTTTGAGAAAACCTTTAAAATATTTAAGGACTTTTCACACTTCTTCCGCAAATATAATATATGCGGAAGGAAGGAAAGTTTCCAATCGAGAATCACTCCCCAAAACCGTACTTCATTTACCAAAGGAATTGGTATATTTTTGAAACGAATACAGGGATACGGGTAAATATTTCTTTTACGACAAAAGTGAATGCAACTGCTCTTCACTGGAGAGATAGTATGACTATTATTATTGCACCAAGCTACAGGTTTATTTACTGTGCCTTGCAATTGTTGCTCGATCAGTGCCATGTTATTTACTTGGCATGAGATCTGCAAATCGTCTTCATAAAGTGTTCCATTAACAGATGGGAGCAACTCATTTAAAATTTGGCTCAAATGAACAATAAGGACACTTGCTGAATTGAGGACACTTTCTTAAGGAACTCCCTCAGTTTGAACAAAATTATTAAAATAAAAGTTACCAACTCGAACTCGAAAAGAACGTTGAGTTAAAAAGTTTTGTAAAAAGATGGGCAAGTTACACCTAAACCCCAATTTAAACAGTGTGGAAAGTATGCCATAACGCCATGTACGTCATATGCTTTCCCTATATCTAAGAATATGGAGACAAGGTGATTCCTTCTGACGAATGCTTTGCGCATCTGGGTTTCCAGCAAAACGAGGTTATCGAATATAGATCTACCTCAACGGAAACCACTGTGCAACTGGGGGATGCATCCTTGTTTATCCAATTCGAATATTAAACGAACGTTGATCAGGCGCTCGAAGGTCTTACAAAGGTTGTTTGTAAGAGCAATCGACCTGTAGTTTAAAGGGACAGATGGTTCTTTGCCAGATTTTAAGATTGGAATCACTATAACTTCCTGCCATTGTGAAGGGTATTTCTGCTCAGTCCATATTCTGTTAAAAAGCAGCAACAGATTGGAAAGAGAAAATGTATTCAAGTGGTGAAGCATGTTATATGTGATTGCATCTGGTCCGTGACTGGTGTCATGGACTTCAGATAAGGCCATTTCAAATTCAATCATCCGATATTCGCAGTTATATGGAATGAAAAGTCTGGTTTTAAAGCGCAAAGGCAACCATTCTGCTCGATTCTTTATTGCCAGAAATTCAGGGTTGTAAGTATCGGCTGCGGAAATTTGTGCAAACGCTTGCCTGAAAAGGTTAGCAACGTCCAATGGGTTCGAATACATCACATTACCAGTTTTTAAAATAAGAATAGAAGTTTTGTGATAGATCCCATCGGCGGCTTTTACTTTTTTTCATAAAAGTCTACTGGAAGTGGAGGATGTGATGGATGAAACAAAATTAATCCATGTTTTTCTCTGACTACGGCGCCGAATCCTGTGGGCTAGTGTCGTGGCTCTTTCAAAAGCTATCAAATTCTCAGTTGTAGGGTACCTCCTAAAAAGATTCCAGAGTTTTTTTCTGTTTTTTATTACTGTCGCGGTAGGCTTCATTCCACCACGGTCTACGAAATTTTTTTAAATGTGAGAAAGTTTTCAGAATGGTGGATTTCATTATCGTGTCAATGACATTTTGTACTGCTTTCGAAATATCAGTATCACTGACCATAGACTCACTGATAACTGCAAATTGGGAAAATCTAGTCCAGTCTACTCACTGGTATTGGAAACGCGGAGGACAAACAGTCGTTATCAGGGTGGGAGATTATCAGGGGTAAGTGATCGCTATTGCACAGATCATCTCCAATTGTCAACAATAATATCAGAAGTCCAGGAGAGAATATGGCTAGGTCAAGGCAGTGGAAGCCACGTGTAAACGCATGGAAGTACGTTTGCTCGTCAGTGTTGAGCAGACAACAACAACTACTCTTGGGAATAATGCTCATGGAATCTAAACAGATCTTGGTTTTCTTCGAGATGACGAATCATTCTCTGAATTTTCTTCCTGGATCCTTGGGAAGAGACAACGCTGAGGAACCAACTCGTTCTAGTTGGGATGTATGCATGGTCATGTGGAAGGAAGAAGTCAGTTTACATTCTGTTGCGCAGTGGATTGGCATCAAGATTTCCGCAGAGGCTGAATGCATTTGGGATCAGATTGAAATGCCGAATATATGAGAGGAATGGCCCGTGAGATGTGAAAAAAGGATGTATTCCCTTTTCCAGTTACTTGGTAAAAGGGAAACTTTGTGGAGAATGTTGAATGTAGAAAGCCCCGTATCACCATCTTCCCAATCCTTTTGCGACTCTTTCATCATTTTGTTTTTAAAGAAGGATTTAAGGTAGGAATTTGGTATCTTAGTGTGACATTGATCCATGTCTGATTCCGCTGTTTCTTTCGCCAGTCTGTCGGCTTCTTTGTTTCCTTCATACCCAACATGGGCTTTAATCCAGGAAACTTGGATTTGCCTGTGTTGGATTAAATTATGGCAGATGATCCTCGCAACTGGATTTCGGTTTTTGGGGTTAGCTGCTGCTTTTATGCTGGCTTCGTTGTCAACTAATATTGTGATTTGTTGTGGAGGGAGGTTAGTAGTGTATTTTATGGCTTTTTGAAGGGCTAGAAGCTCAGCTTGATATACAGTATTATAATTCTGCATTTTTGTTGGCCATCTATGTAAGATATTATCGTTTTCCACGACACAGAAAGCAGCGTCTTGTCCGTCTTGGATCCATCCGTGTAAAGACGAACTCCCTTAGAGATGTGTCCACCATCTTCAATGGAGATCTGATTTTGAAATGGATATTGTGAAGGATGAGCGGCCCAGCTTGTTTCAGATTTTTCAACATTCATCGGATTGAACGTTGTAAGGCTCTCTAGAAGGGAAACATTGATTCTAGTGATTGATGTATATCTGGCTTCTTGCCGTAGCTTGAAATGTAATGGAGGAATCCCGAGGATGACTTGAAGAGTGGATATTGGGGTCGTTTTGTAGGCTCCCGAAATTGCCAATAGGAATGACCTTTGGAGTGTCGCCAATTTCCTTTTTACTCTTACAGGAGGATCAAAGCACCAGATTGCTGCGCCATATGCCAGCATCCTTTCAATCACAGTGGAGTAAATGATTTTCTTTAATTTCTGGGAAATTCCCCAATATTTTCCCATTAATTTGAAGAGATTTCTATGATACATGAATGTTTTAATGGAGAGGCTTTTAATGTATGGGTTCCAATTGAATTTATAATCAATGTGAATGCCAAGATATTTGATGGAACGCTGTTTTCGAATGATTTCTCCTTGTCTCATTGGTGGCCTCATGAGTTTGCTATATAGATTGTTTTTTTGTTGTTGTAATTTGGAGTTTATTCTTGTTGGTCCAGAAAAAGTGTTGAGTAGAAAGAGGCAGTTATTTGCAATAAACTGTTCGATCTGCTGCCCACGAGAATTGGTACTATCTGAGCATCACAAAGTACTATGCCCATTGAAATTGCCAAATAAAATGAAAAGTGAAGGAAGTTGGTCTACTAAATTGTCAACATCTCGGTGATCAATTTATCACTAGGCGGCAGATAAATGCAGAAGACTGTGACCAGTGTTAGTGTATAAACTTTTATTGCCACAGTCTGTAGAGAAGTTTGTAAATTGAGAGGTATGCTCGGATACAAATTAGATGTGAAGATACAGACACTACCAGAAGGATGAGAGATGTGTCTACATTTTTCCCGAACACAGTTATATCCGTGTAATTTAATTGGAATGTTAGGTGTCAAGAAGATTCCATGAAAACCGAAACAAACAGGATGAAAAATGTTGAAAATGGTCTTAATGTCTTGCAATTTGGACCGAAGGGCCCGACTATTCCAAGAAAGGAAGGTATCCATTAAGAAAGCGACTTGAAAGAATAACCAATTGAAACATTTGTTTTAGTTGCTCCATATTCGAAAATCATTTCCAAATCACCCTCATCATCAGAAGGGTGTGATTAATATCTGGGCTATTTGGCATGCCGAATATGGACGTCAAGTCCTTATGTACATTACCTTGCGTCGCAAGCCCAAAAGCGACGGAATTTTTCATTGTTGACTTTTTTCATTTTGGGGGGAACGTCTTGTAGTGAATGGCCACGTATTGTGAGATTCAATGTCAGCGATTTTTGAGTTTTCTTCTTTGACTTATTTTTTAAAACTGTAGGAGTTTCAGGTGTACTACGGATGGAATTTTCTTTGCCTAAACAAGAAACATTTTTCATCTGCTTGGTGTTCGGGGTGTTTTTAACACAGTTTGTGCCAGAACAGTTTGCACAAATAAACTTTTGCAAGTTTATATTAACGTCCCGTTTTAAAGCAACACAAGGGCTAGTTTGGGACGGACCTCGTAATTTTGAACCATGGTCAGATGACGAGGGCAACACCTGAACTGACACCCCCCTCTCCACACCACGCCACACCAGCGGGAGGACGTTTGGCCTGACATATTTAACGTGCAAGAGACCCCCTCACACGACGGTTCTTCGGTGGAATCGAGTCTCGAACCTGAAACCCTCCGGTTCTGAAGCCGAGACCTTACCACCAGGCCACCGCGGCCTCTAAGGACTTTTGCAAAGCGAAAGCATCTGTTATACCAGGAGTAGGATTTTGAGCTACAATCCTACATCTAGCTTCAGGATAAGATAAACTTTCTTTGATTTTGAAAGTTACAACCTGTTTTTCAAGCCAGCGGATATAGGATCGAGTGAAGGACGTATGATCACCACCGCAGTTCACGCACTTTTCAGCTGAGCATACTGCTGGCTATCGAGGCCTTTTTCTGCGCATCGGGCACAAGTGAGTGTCCCGCGCCAGTTTGACTTTCAATGGCCAAAACACTGGCACTTAAAGCATCTGAGGGGATTAAGGATGGTAATTTTATATAACGGTCTTACCGGTAATTTTATGTAACCTGCATAGATATATTCTGTCAGTTTTGGAGATTTAAACGTCAGTATATGGTGTTTGGTTTCGATAATTTCTCCATCAAGCCTGGTGGTAATTCGGTGGACATGTATAACTCCTTGTGATTTTAGCTCATCTGTTATATATTCAAGAGAGAGATTCAAAATTTCCCTATAAGTGATGAGTTACGAGATCTCATCTTTTTAATTGATGTTACTTCACCTACAGTTGCTGTGATGGCCTTTTGAACTAAGAATGGCGATACCGTTTCAAAAGTTTCATTCTTTTCTGACAGACGTTTCATGATAAAGAATCAAAATGATTATCAATGTTTTCAGTGATCGTTACAATGAGACGCCAGCTGAAGGGACCACGTTTGGAAGAGCCCATATGATATTAGAAATGTTTCAGGCCCGACGGCACCACCCACCATGGACCCTACAAGGGAAGGTAAGTCATCTCCAGTAGTCATACCAGCTCTAGTCATCTCCAGCCTCGGTATACACCTTAGTGCTAGCCGGAACCAATACGTTGGGAGTTACCTCCGGGGACAGTGACCACCCTTAACGCCAAGCCCAAGGAGTAACCCCTTCGCTTGATCCCTAGCAAACTAATCACTCAGGTGGCCCGCAACCAGCCGATTGATACACTGGGGACCACAGTGCACCACCCGTCTAATGGGTCGCCACTATCGGTAAACACATGGGGTATTTGCTGTCCATGAGAAGCAGGAAGCAAACAGAACGGCGACAGCTTCACATGGAGAGCTCTCTCGCTTACCCTCGAGGGAAAGAAAAGAAAGGAAACAGCAGAAGGCGTAGTGGAGAGTCAAAGTAAAGGGAGTAAGGATCCCTGTGTATCTCGGGATTGGACATCCATACTCACCTAAAGAAGGTGAGACCCTGAGGGGACGTCCTTTTGGAACAACATGTACGTTCCTTTCGGGGCGTCATGGGCGCAGAATTTGTGTTTATGCACGGCAACACCATGCAAATATCGTAAACGAATGCCTTCGATCGGGGGATATCACCCGTATGAACTGGCCAGCATTCTCACCGCATTTGAATCCAGTAGAGCATGCGTGGGACATCCTTGGTCCACGAATTGCAGTCCATCAACCATCTCCTACATGTCTACTGGAACTTCAAAGAACTTTGCTTGAGGAGTGGTGTAAAAGTTTCCAAGATCAGATCGATAATTTGATACTCAGGAGTTGTACGCATTGCATTGCATCGTCTGGGAGACATATGATGTATTAACCATCATACCAATCATGTAGTATTGGTTTTGGATTTGTTTGTTTTTTAATTTGCTCCAGGGGAAATAAATCGCAATTTTTATTGCCGATATCAAACATATAGCACTTTTTTTGCTCTTTACCCCCTTTTTTTTATAAATAGGCTTTACAAATAAGTCACATTTGTTTTGTTCTGACTCTATCTTCTCCTGAATTTGCATGATCCTTAATTTATGGACATGAATGTACTTTGAGCTAGACATAAGAAATTTGATATGCAATCTTTCCCCAAATTTATAGATTTCTAAAACATTTCGAACTAAATCCATTCATGGAAAGTTTATCTATTTGTCCAAATGCAAGTGAACATGATTTCCGCAAAGAGCTAGATATATAAAATTCGAAACATAGTTTTAGCATGCAGATTTGTATCAAATTTTGAATCAAATTTGTCAAGGTTTTGACCATCATTTGATCTGTATATTTACGTGCATGTTAACATCAACGAGAAAGATTGCAA
Source organism: Argiope trifasciata (assembly GCA_026543055.1). NCBI lineage: Eukaryota > Metazoa > Arthropoda > Arachnida > Araneae > Araneidae > Argiope > Argiope trifasciata. The sequence goes on along the minus strand of JAPMOQ010000852.1, from coordinate 5,151,344 downwards.
CGACTTAGATAAATGAAATTAGGTATGAGAAACTGTTACTGAAATTGTATTTCTATTTGAAAATGTGGTCGAAAAATGGTATCCAAAATGCATATTCCGCTCCCCACAGCCACTACTATACCAACAAGCACAAAATACTCATGCGTAGGATCATGAAAAAAAAAATTGAGCACTAATGGCGTTCACAACTTTTCCTATGGTCTACAATTTTTATGTGGGTAAGGTGGTGAGAAAAGATAACTCCTTCAGGAAGTATGCGAGAAATTATTGGAGAGACCGTTTCTGCTGACTACTTAGATTTTAATACATTGTTATGAATGTTATCAATTTTTCTCAATTTCACTACTAGGTGGTGGCATAAATATAAAATCAAATTAAATTAAGCGAATATTAAAATGGGGATTTGTCTTTGAGATATAAATTTTCAAAACTCAAGTGCATTAGGAAGGGACAAAAAAAATCGATCATAAAAGCTTATCTTTGCAAACTTGTTAGAAGTAAAATTGCATAAAAAATATCTTTTAAAAAATAAGCTAAACAAAATAAGTTTGTGACGCAACATAATCGTTATCCAAGTTTTTTCCCCCAGTTTTTCTTTTTATAGTAAAATCATTATTCTCGTCACTTATGTTTTCAATCTCCCGAATATATGCTTTTAAAAAAGGTAACAGATGGCGCATTTTTAATTTCAATAGACATATTCTGAAGATAATTTATTTATAGAATCATATTAGAACTGAAACACCAAATCACCGCCTACATTCGCCGTCTTATCGCTGAAACAAAACCAGAATAATTCTAGAGAATGCAAAATATATGTTACGAAATTCTTAAACATTATACTTATTTTAAACTTATATTTGAACTATTTATTGTACATTGTGGCTGCATACTTGCACGTTTCTTCTCATTTTTACCATGTTTAATAATTCAAATCACAATGTGCCTGAGTAGCTTATGTCGATTAAAACTGAGTAGCATAGATAATATTGTACGTGTACACGATTCGGCGAAACAAACGGGACCGCTGATGTAACCATCTTGATGAACTTCTGTTTTGCGATGATCGATGCTTTTTGATTCTTTAACTGGTTGGCTAATATAAAACATAAACAGTAGTCACTCAGTTTCCTTATCTGACCTTCATCTAAAATTTAATGCGTTGAAATAAATCCATCGATTTAAAACATTCAGACATCTGGAATTATTTGTGTTTTAAGAAAATATATGTCGGCTGACAAAATTTTCATTCATAAGAAAGTTCTATTACTGTAGAATTTTATCATTTAAAAAAAACTTTAAACAAAAAAATGATCTGATATGTTTTTTTAAAAATTCCTGTACTGATCGCCCTACCACAAGATATCATATGCAAAAATTTCGCCAAGTTCAATTTAGGATGAGGAGGTAAGACACTAATCTTCATATAAATTGCTTTAAATTCTTATAGCTGAAGATTTAATCATATGATTTAAATAATCACAAAATTTCTTCAATTTCTACAGTTTGTTAGCAACACATGCAATAACTTTGTCTTTTGAAAAGTGTATTTTCTTATGTTTCTTAATTTAATTTTTTTTTCATATTCCTTTCAGTCACACTAAACAAGTAATATTTTTTTTTAATTCAATACCTACTTAGGTCAACAAAGAAAAATTTTATTTCAGAAACTTTTTATTAAATAATTATAAAAAAAATTATTAAGTATCAAAAAATTATTCTCCATCTTCATGTGAAAAATACTGAAACCCTTGCATTTTACCGATTAAGCTATTGCCTGTTGAATTCACTTCTCATTACAAAGTGCTAAAATTCTATATAAAGTATTAAAAATTATTTGAATTTATTTAATGAATTAATATTAAAAAAAGAACCTGTATTAACATCAAATATCATCTTTTACAAATTTAAAATATATATTTGAGCTTGAGTGGATGAATTAAAAGCCTTTTATTAAAGATTGAAAATTATATATAAATATTGTTGATGTTTGAATAAAATGCACGAAACTTATATGTTCTGTTTATTCTGCCATGCTTTATATATATTTGTAATCAAAAGTTTAAGACATTATAAATCAACTAATACTTTTCTCTCTGATCAGTTTCTTTACATAACATTCTAAACAGTGCATCATTTGGACGTTTTCTGATTTCAGTGCCAGATAAAAACATTTTTAAGCAGCAAGAAGTAACAGATTAATTTTTCAAAAAGAAAATCAATTATAGTAATAATATTATAACGAAAATAATTATACATATTTTTTACTTCGAAGAGAAATAAAACAAGTCTTTATATTCAATGAATAATTATATATTCAGTTACTGCTCATGAGTGCAACGGGCTCATAAACCCTTGTCAAACAACTAAAGTAGTCTTTATTTCCATAAAGAGTCTAATCTGTTATAAGTCTTTTCCGACAACTAATCATAGAAAAACCATTTGAAGATTAATGATAACCGGTTTTATGACATAATTCGAAAAGATCCTCACTTTTGATGACTTAGTCGCTTTTTAAAAGGTAAACGAACTGACGTTACCGTTATGTTCCAATTTTGCTGCATGATTTCGGTACATTTTAATTACCTGATTTTTGATCAATTTGAAGTTTATAAAATTATTTTTATTTCTTATGTTGTGGAATTTTATGCGACCAGATAAGATTTCGTTTGATGAAGAAAAGAAAAGCCTAGAAATTTTAGAAAATCAAAATGAATAAATTATTTTTATATCTTCAGTTAGCTTGACTTTTGGGCTTCTAACATGTTCTGTTATTTAAAAAAGGTTTCTTTTCATACTAATATAAATAAAGCAACTAGATATAAATCAAAATTCTTAATTATAAACGCCATTTATTTCAAATCTCCCAAAAATAAATAACCCCGCAAAGATTTTTAAATTTTGCAGCTTGACAGTGACTTTAAAAGTGAATATTGCGCAAAAAAAAATGAGTCGAAATGAATTGAAATATCAGCATGTTTAGATGATATAAGAAACACGTTTTGCTAATTAATAATTCATTATTAGAGAATTGTACTTGCTAAAGTTTATATCAACAGTTAAATATTTTCATGGTCAAATGCGGAAGAATATAAATATCAGGAGAAATACTAAAACTGAACAATTATCACGCTAAATATTTGTTGTGAAGGGAAATAAAAAGACAACTTTTCTAAAAATAAACGTGTCCTTACTTTTCACTCCTGAACGTAAATTTTTGAAACCATATTAAGTACTAGACACTACTTTTAAAATTCTGATTTATGTTGCTATATAACTTCTCATTAAAATGAATTAAAAGCTAAATTATTTCATATTGCCAATTTTTAAATCATTGGAATGCTTTAACTTTTAAACATTTTTAAATGGAATGCAATTTGCTGAAAGAATGGGAAATTAATTCTTATGTGAAAAAATCGCTTCTGCTGATAAAATTAATTTAACAAATATAAATATTTTCTCAGGCTACATTTCAGTTTTTTTTATTGAGTTTTTTAACAAACACATTTCAACTCACGAAAATCAAGAATATAATTACCAAAATGAAAAATATTATGAAATATTTGCTAAGAAGGTTATATGCTCTTTAAATGTCGTACTTCTGGGAGAATTGAAAGTTATTTCATTTTGTTTGAAAATTACTACTTACAAATGCATATCTTTATACTATATTTGGCCACAAATGCATGTCTTTGTTACTATAGTGATAAAGAAGTACTTACCATAATGTTTCATCAGCAAATAATAATAATAATAATAAATAAAGTGCATGATTAAATTGTCCAAGTCTACTTGGTAATCACCTTGATGGCATTTAGGTACTTTTTTGCTTATTATTTTAAAAAATTTCAATAATCTGATGCTAATTTTTAAAAAAATTATGGTTTTTGCTAAAAGTTTGTGAAATGTATATAACATCAGGACATTAAACTGTATATAGACAAAGGCAGGCAGTCTAGATTATAAAAAAAAATATTTTTTTTAAATAAAATTTGAAGCATTTTTCTAAATAGTTAAAGACGGATTTAAACTCTCCAATTTATATTTAAAGTGATTCGAGTAGACTCTCTTCAGTTTGTGCTAGATCCTTCACTTCTTCCCACATAAAGATCCTACTTTTTTTGAATCGGTAGGTTAATCCGATTAAAATAAAAAGAAATAGTTTTCAATAAAAGTTTTTAATAGTTTTAATAATTTTAAATAATTTGGCGGAGTATATATAAACTTTATATCACATCTACTAATTTAAAATGGCTAATTTAATTCTAATTTCTTGGTTTGTATCGTAGAAACCTGTCATCCGTTTGTCTCGTAAATTTCCAAAATTTGAAGGAAACTGAAATAAATTCATTATTTTCCTAGTTAGGATGTGAAGGGAGAAATACTCTCAATCTGTTAATAAAAGTGACATAAAAAGGCATACTTTATATATATTTGTTTTTATACAGATATTTGTATATTTTAATTGCCTTTTTGTCTTCAAATTTGCAAGAGTTTTTTTTTCAAGAAAAGTACTTTCCTCTCTTCTCTTTCTTGAGAAATCAGAAAATATCATAGAAAATAATGATTCTAAAGAGATTAATAATATGGAGTATAAAATGTTTTCTAAACGAAATATTTAATTAGCTAATGAATTGAAAATTCGAGAAAATTTCTTGGCAATTAAATTTTTCCAGAAAAATATTAATTTAGAGAATAATTAGTTGTTTAGCTTTCACATCATGAAGTACTCGAAATTATTGAAAGAAATCGGAAATTTCTCCCGAAACTTCAAAAATACTACATTATTTGATTTTGGAATTAGAAGTGATAAAATTCACGGTATAAAATTTATGATAAAATCTTGCCAAATTTCACAGGTTTATAAATTGAAAGAACTATGAAATATACATAATGAAATTAACTGAAACCCTTTTCTAAATACTTAAGTAAAAGTGGTGCTCTTATGAGTAGATTAGCCCATTCTTCATACATCAATATCATCTATGACATATAATATCGATTGAAGAAGAGAGACATTATTCTGACCTTTAAAATTAGTTAGTATCTAATAGGTATCATAATAAGTATTTCATTTGATAAGATAATATTTTTGCTTCTGAATAACTAACTTAGAGGAACAAAATAAATCCTATTATATATAGCTAAAATGATATTAAATACCATCACATATTGTATAAGTGCGTCTTATAGATGCTCAGATTTTTTATTTGACAATTATTTTTAGAAAAAAATGGGAAAATTAGAATTTTAAACATTCGAGTTTTAAATATAATATTTTGCATTAAAGGTTATTCGCTTGAATACAAGCAAATATTTTTGTTTTGAATTGGTACTGATCTGGATGGCAGTGAATAATTTTACAAATATTCAATTGCATTTACTCCTCAAATAATTAACATCGTGATTTTTACATATAATCCTTGGAAAAAATTATCACATTAAAAAATTTGCATTAGAAATTTTCAATAATCTATAAATGCTAATGATAATTTAATGGAAATCATGCCTTTTTTATTTACTTTCTTCCAGCTATTTTAAGATTGTAATTGACAGAATGAGAATGTTCTCCAATCTGTCCTCTCAGCGGGTAAGTTACAACTAGATTTGTAATATCCACAGATTTTCATCTCTCCATAAACACTTCTGAGTCTTGTCATTCCGATAATTTGCTACAAAACTGTCTTCTCTTAGATGATTTGCAAAGGGAGTTTTATATTCTGAATGATGAAATTTTTATGAGTTGCCTTGGAACAAAATACTTAGATAATTGGGGATTTGAACCTTCGAGGAAATTCTTATATAATGAAAGTGTTCAGAAAAGTACATTTTTATATTAAGAAACATGCTCACACTGCGCTGTACACAGAGAGCTGTGAAAAAATTTCACTAGAAGAGAAAACTGGAAAAAAATCCGAGTTGCATATGACTAATTTTAGTTATTTTTTCTATCATTTTGATTATTTTAAATCGTTTATATTTTTATAGTCACATAAAAGAATGCTAAATAATCGACGTTCAATTTAAAACGATCAAGTGAGTATTGTTATCTGTTATTTTTTATTGAAAGTTTCATCAGCATTCATCTTTTCTTTTTATCGCGACAATAATTAATAATAAAATGATGTTTACAAAAAATTATTAATATTTTTTTAAAATATGGATTAAATTCTGTTCATACTTTTCATAGGTTGTGTTTGTAGGATAGTTTTACATTACATCAGTTTATTTAGCCGGTGCTTCTGGATGTCATAATTACTTCATAATCTCAAACATTTCCTCTTTTACTAAAACCGTCAAGAGATTCCCACAATCATAAATATCCTTTGTATTTCTTTTAGTTAAATTTACAAATAACTACTTTAAGTTTTTATAACTACATAAATTAAATATTGCCTGAATTTTTACTAAACGCTATGGTTTGAATTCGCTTGCTGTCAAGATACTGAGTTTTATACTTTATACATGTATTTTAAGTAATGCACTTTTCAATATAACCTGATTTGAATTCTCTCTCTGTTAAGATTCTGAGTTTTATACCTTACCAGCGGGTGACCGAGCTCCGCTCGGAGAAAACAAGTATCGAAGCTAACTCGAAGATTTAAATTTTCAATTGTGATTTATCAAAACAATACATGCCATAAGAAAACTTGTGAAACCATTGGTGAAGATGTGAAAGATGAGGCTTCAGATGGTCCCGACATGTTCAATTGGTCACTGTTCACAACGAATTCGTAAATTTGCTTCCGTTCATCCGCTTCTTGAAAATTCTTGTCCAGGAAAAGGCGTCGATGAGAGAGGTATTGTCGAGCATAAAAGACGATGTAAACTCCGCAGGAAGATGCGTCATCTTGGTGGTTGAAAGCGTTGCGAGGTTTCACGATGCATCCTTTCAGCTTTTCATTCGTAACAACGGTATTCAAAACGTGTCGCAGTATTTTTCTCGAAACAGCATCGATGGGCAGCGGGTTGTCGACTGGATCGCAGACTAATAGTTGACGTTCTCCATAGCTTGCTTCGTAAATTCCTAGCATCCAGTGCTCGCCTCTATCCATTTGAGCTCTCTTGTGAATGGGAATGAGTAGCACGTCGAATCCTTGTTGAACGCCGTATAGTTGGAAGCCTTGTTCTGGTCGCTGATATCGTTGAGAAGAGCCATTCCTTCATAAGCGCCCTCCGCTGTTGTAACGTAGAAGCGTGCGACAAATTTAGGGTGAAGTACGGCAACTTTGACGATCGGGTAAGCTTGTTCGGCGTAATGGAGAAGCATTCTGACAATGACGGTATCTTCTAGTTGTCCATTTGCGGGTAGAATTGAGTTGATCGTTTGTTGTTCCAAAATTCCGGCTCCTTGAAGAATTTCATGTAGAGGTGCGTTCTGCATGTTGAAAATGTAGCTTGAAATCTGATGAATGTTGAAATGTCGGACTTTGTTGACGGGGATTTGAAATCGAAATCAGTTCCTTAAATGCTTTTTTGGAAATTCGAATATTTGGAAATTGGAATTTTGAACGAATCAAAAAGAACGAATCTTTTTAGTTAACGAACGAGCGCTAAATTCAAAATTTCATTAACAAATTTCCCTTAATAAAAAGCAGTGGAATTAGAATCGTACTGTTTTAAAAGAAAATTTAGTAAAAATATCAAAGTTATCCTTATTTTTTTCTTTTATATTTGTTTTACCTTAATTTTGTGATTTAAAAATAATCGTGTGGTCATCAAACTTTATTAGTTCGCCATACTGGCTATAGATGGCAGCACGTTACCGCTTGAAACCTATTAGGCAATAGACAAAGAAAATTTAAGTGCTGCCATCTATAGCCTGTAACTCCGAACTGCTCGACCGTAGCGCTTCAAAACCGGCGCCAATCGATTCCTCGTTGCCAAAAACCCCAGACCCCCAAGTTTACCGAAGTTTATTAATTCTGGGGCGATTTTCGACTTGGCAACCATTCCTCGTATTATAGTATAAGATATATCTGTATTAATTAATGCATTTTTCAATTCAATCTGAAGCAACTACATCTCCGGCCTTATTTTATAATGTTAAAAAACTTTTTTCTTCTCCAATACAAGAATGCTGCAGGATGTTTTACAAATATTTTAGAAATTTCAGATTGGCCAAGGTGTCCAATTAAAAATTTTCTATAGTAGTATAGAATGATTTAGGATGTTTCACGATGTTGTAGAAATTTTTAGAAATTCTCTAAATTTTTTTAAGTAATAGTGTTAGGAAATATTCTAAAATCTTAATATTCCCAACTTTTACTAAATTTAGTAAAAAATTTTCAAATTTCTCCGAATGATAAGCGAATATTTTGGAATATGTAGAATAATCTGTAAGTTTCAAAAATTTATATCATGTTTTATAAAGTTCTTAGTTGTTCCCAAACGCAAAATGATGAAAAAAATTTCGAGAATGATTTAGAATGCTACAAAATGCTCTAAAAGCTTTTAGAAATTTCCATGAATTTCCAAAAAAATGTTCAAAATATTCAGGAAGCTTCCAAAACTTTTAATCTTTCATAATGTTTTAAGTTTCTAATCTCTCCAGTAGTGATTGTGGTAAAGGCGTCTAATATCCACACTGTTTTTGTTCGCTTGTCAAACTATAATTTCATCGTTTGGCTTAAGTTAACTCTGTGGTTTAATCAGAGGTTAATTTACGAATTTTGTGGCCCTATACTGCTCACATTATGTGTACTCTTCTTAGTTATTGAGTCAATATTTCAAGACAAGAATTTATTGCCAAATATGGAAAAATGACTGAAGTAATCAAGTTTTTATGAAATTAGCCATAATAATTAGTTAATGATTTCTTAACCTACAAATAAATGCATATAATGTTTTTTTAATGTTGTTGCGATTACGTTATATTAAAATTATCATTTTACAGGATCTGTTCAGGAAAATTTAAAGTATGGAATGCATCAATAGTCCTAAAGTGTTATTTATAATTAAAATTTATTTATTTCTTGCAAATTTATTTATTAATTTGAAAACAAAGCTAATAAAATTTTTAAACAATTTGCTACGGGGTCCCTTAAGACTTGGATCACAGGCAGCTACCTTGTCGGAAATCCATTATTGGGTTTAATAGATGTAGAATAAGCATATGCACAATAATATTTATTAACATTAAGATGTTAATTTATAATATTAACTTCATAAATTTTTATTCATTTCGGAATATTTTATTAAAAAGGTACATTTTTTTTCCGAATTTCATTTATAAATAGCGTTTGAGTTCGTAATGAGTAAATTGTGAAATTATCAAAAACCTCTCTAGATATTTCTTTTCAAACCCTCTTGTAAAAACTAATTTAATTCACAGATTTATAAAACATTTGGTATTAGTTTGAAAATTTATTAAATAAGAAATAATAATTACTGAAAATTTTTATTAAATAGACAGTGACTTTTATAGGTAAAATAATTAATTTACCTATGAAAGCCATAGATCTGCTTATTTATATTATTATAAAATTTATTTCAAATATAAAGTTAATAATTTGAAATTTTATTCCTATAACTGATTTCTGACATTATCCAGGTGTCCAAAGCAAATTTAATAGGTGATTTATTCATTTGACTATTAAAGCCATTAATCTGGTAATTTTTATTATTATAAAATTTATTTCAATTATAAACATATTTGAAATTTTTTTAGAACTTCAATCCATATTTCCATATTTGTCCATATTTCTAAATGATGAAATATGGGAAATTAGTTCTGAAAACAAAATGGTTTTTCTCCTTAAAAGGGATTTTAAAATTCATATCTTAAGAAATTAATAATTTACTGATAAGTTTATCTTTCTTTACATTCATTGTTCAAAATTATTAATTCGTAAATTACAAACAATCTTTGGTTATTAAAATAAGATATTCTTTTTCAAAACAAAGCAATTACTTAAAAATGCAAATTTCTGAAATTAAAATTTTCAGATTTGATTCATTTAGTGTAAATTTAGAGAAAAAGAGAGCATTAAAATTGTATTCAATCTTTTTATTTTTAAGAAATAGTATAAACGATTCAAAATTCCAATACTCCTTTTATACATATTTAAAGAGAGAGAGAATGATCTTTAAGATGCATTCTCAAATTTAAAAGTGTAATTTTGTCATAAATTTATATTTTTCTGTTGGAAAATCTCGTCACTTGATTACATTGATTCTTCTTAACAACTGAGGTAATTTGTCATGTGGTAATCATTTTTTAAACATGACATACAGACATGAATGATCAAAATCATATCTATGTAAATTGATGATCTTGAGTAAAGGAAAGCAAGATTTTCGATAGAATAGAGATCGCATACAACCTAAATTTTGGCTATGTTATAATGATAATCTTTTTGTAGCAATATTCGAAGCAGCTTTTGACTCTTGAAATGACCTATTCTTGACTTTTCAGTACTTTTAAGGCTACTGACCAGTGATGAAAGATAAGATAAATGGGCTCAGAGAAATAGTTTTATTTTCTAGCTTCATCATATAATCTCTAAAAAGTGGAAACGGAGCTGGAACATGCATGATGTTTGAAAATGAAGCTATCGAAAGCATTTATTTTTCTACAGTTGCCGTTGTATGCCAATATCCACTCTGTATCGACGGAAAGAGAAAAATGATACCTATTGTTTCAGTTTGTATTTTGAATTTGGGTTCTGATTTAATGCTTCTAAAATTTCTTTTTCTTTTTTTCCCTCTTCTATTTTATGTATGTCGCAATTCTTCTTGGAAAGATCCCCGTATAGGAGAATATGGTCTGAATTAAATTTATTTTATAAAGCTACAGTTTACTAGGGAATAATTTATTATTTTGAACATACACTTATCATTTTGAACAGTTGAATTTAAAGAAAGAAAAATATATGCTTCCTAAATGAAGCTCAAACTATGTTAAATTAAAGTTATGATACAGCAATTAATCAGTACCTTATCAATGAGCTCATAAGTAATGGTATGTAAGTGTAAACTTTCTTAGTTATATCAAAATAATTAAAATTTTTGCTTGTTAATGAAATTCCCCTAAAAATTAAACAGAATAATCTTATGTCATAATTTCCATTATCTGAAACGTTCCACGAGGGTTCCAGAATGCTGTAGGGTAAGTCTGAATATTGAAATGTAAAGGCGTATCTTTTATAATTTCTGATTTTATTGTCTTTTTTGTTCAATTTCTTTTCAAAATTGTTCTTTAAAAGTTTTAAAACTACCTTTAAAAATTTTAATTCTAATTATTTAAAAGAATTTCTTTGTGCATAATTGTGCATAATATAGATCCCTCTTTCTTTCTTAAAATAGTAATTACTTTTATTATACTGAATTTCAGTTTGTAAAAGGAATCAAAATCGGAAAATTCTCACTTTAATGTTACCATCTGATTTTCAGTTATAATCTTTGTTTGAACTCGTGATCTTAAGAGAGATCCAATGATATTATACATTTCTAAGTTAGGATGATTCTCCATGAGGGTCAACTATTAAATGATTTCAAAAAGAAAAAAAAATAAGACTTTAGAAATCTTTTGAAGAGTTTAAAAACAATAATACTGTTGTCGTTGAATTACTTGATTTATAAAAAGTGTTAGGGACAACAAGAATGAATCTCTTTTCTTAAAAAATACAGTTTTTCGTTGGCTAATTAGTAAGAAGCAATCAAGAATTTGTAAAATAATTTGAAAAATTCATTAATTCAGTTATGGCTTATTTTCATTACAATTTTACATTATTTGTGGGCATTAGAATATTTCGAATAGATTTGTTAAAAAAATTTTGTTCTATGCATATGATTTATTAAGTTCATCCAGATATTTAAACAAAACTTTTAATTATTTTACAAATTCTTATTTAGAAATGTGTAGGTTTTCTGTTACTAAACATTCTCCTTTCTTTAAAGAATGAGATAGTATTGCAATAACTCAAATTCTTTTTCTTTTTATTTCAGGTTACGTCTTAATTTAGCTAATCATATTTAATGTTGTATAATTTTCATTGAATTGGGGACTACAGTGAAAATCAAAACTTATATCAACAAACTTGTTTTAAGTGCATGCTATTAAAATTTCAGTAGTTACTAAAAACATTTGGAACTATAAATTTTCATTAGCAGAATTTTTTATTTATTTATTTTATTACATTTTTATTATATTTGTAAATCCTTTTTTTGTTTTATTTTTATAATTTTCATGTATTCAAGTTATGTTTCTCGTTTATATGAATAGATAATCGCTTTATTTTCTAAACGTAACGTGCTTTTTTTTCAACTACTTGATAGATACACGAATTTTTTTACCATTTAGGTAGTTTAACTGAATGTGAAACATTGGCACTCATTGTCAGCACCTCTGAAAAAATAATTGTTTCTTTTAGTTAAAAAAAAAAGAAAAAAAAACTAATACAATAGTTAAAAAAAACTTCCAAAAAGCACAGATAAAATAATTAAAATTTCCGATAATTTAATATTAAGAATTATTTATATTTAATGCTTACACTAAATGCAATCCTTGTCAGAGGAAGAGCATTTAAAGGATTAGGTTTCTATTTATTTTATAAAAAAGAAGACACTCGAAGAAACTAAAAAGAAATGTCGCTCAGAATTCATCAATCAGATATTAATAACGTGATAAATATAATCATTAAAGATAGTTTCAATGAATATTCATTGCACGAAGCATAAATATTCATAAGTTTCGTTTTACAGTGTTCTCTCTTCTATTCTTTTCTGCTATTTCAACGACATTGCAAGGCGATCTATTTAATAAACATATTTATGATGTTTTCGTGTTTCAAGGCTTTTCTATCGTCTTCTTAGATTTTACTTCAATAAAATGAATTTTATATTTATTGAAGTATTTACTTAGTTAAAAAGAGTTTTAAATTTATGTATTCATAATTTAAAGTTTGTTCCTGTGACAGCTTCTGCCTTATATATGAATGAAAACTCTAAATCGTCTTTTTTACTATAAATACTTTTCAGCATGATTTACAAACCTTGCTATAATATGCTTATGATGACAATTGTTTTAATAATGTATGCGCATTATCGTATTTGTCCGTAAGCGTATGAATATGAAAGATATAACTGAAAGATTAGATGGTTCTTATTCTTTCTTTTTTTTCTTTTTTTTTTTTTTTTTGAATATAGGATGATGCATTTTTAAGATATATGGCAATTTAAATGATTTTAAATTGATTGTTTTCATGATTAAAACAATTTAAAGTTTTATTGCGAAGGATTTATCCATATATATTTATTTGTGACATTAATAGGGTCTCTAAGTTGAGTGCTTTATATTTTCAGGCATTTTATTAAAATTTTAATTCGTATTTATAAAAATATTTCTTATTCCATTCTCAATAATCTTTCATAGAAAACAAAAATGATATTTTTAATACATTTTGCTGTTTATTTAATGTAATATAATCCTTTTAACAGGAAATAAACACAAAATGTCTGAACAATAAATAATGGTTATGACGGATTTTTATCTTTTATCAACAACTAGCTGATATCCGGCGCGTTGCTGCCTTAGAAGAAATATTAATATTATATTTAACCTTATATATCAAATTTATAAACAATTTTTATGAAACTATCATGAATATTTAAATTAGGTAAAAAAATATTTCACCCTCTAATTGAATCCACAAATTTAAACATTTAACTAACAATAACTGATAGCTTGCAACTTTTTTTTTAACTTAAAAGATCCTCTTTCCCCTTACCATTCAAAAAGGCTCTTATTGGTTGCTTGATGTTTATCAATTTCTCGAATTTGGAATGCATCAAAAACCTCCCCCTGACTCGACACCAATCTGTTGAGTGGCTATCGCGGTGTGAGTCTTGATTAGCAATCTTAAGTGATAAAGTGACCAATAAACTATCGCGCCAAGATGGATTCCTTGGCCCACTATTGAAATTTATTTTTTCCTACTGACTGGCCTCGATCCAGAAAGCAAATTCTAACTGTCAGTAACACTTGATTGCAAAACTGAGGCGGATGACTCTATGAAGGGAGGCAGCGATGTCAGCAAGCCCGCTGTTCCGTCAAGTTGCTGGAAGATTTGGGTAATTGCATTTTTTTTAAAGTTTGAATTTATTTGCTGATAATTGCTTTTGTTTATTTAGATATTTGATTTTTTTCGCTTTATAACTGGGAGACATGAAGGTTTGATAGCTAGAATGTAATTCTACGGCTCGGGCAATTACATGGCACATAGATGAATATAATTTGTTTAACTTTATATACCATTTAAAATCCTTTTTTATAATGCTTAATACTTTGTTTTGCGAAAAGGAATCCAAGAATTAAAAATTTTTATTAAATGTCAAATTTTAATTGTCATTGTATTAAATATTATAAAGAGCGAAAATAAGTCACTAAAGTCGTGTCTCAGAAAATTAAGTACATCGTCCCCCAGCTGAAAGCATACATTTCTTCCATAAATGATAATATATATTTCATGACTGTTTCCAGAAAAATTTATTCCCATCCTTTTTTTCATTGTCTCTCAGAATGTTCATCATCTGAAGATAAACCAAGTATCAAAATACATCAAACTTTAATAGTTCTTCAATTACTTTATCTAAACAAACAGCTTTGATCGTTGATTCTATATCTGAAAAGCTGGACCATTGATTAATATTTGACACGCATGAATGATCCTCTTTTCTGGAAAGTGACCTCTTTCAAAATGGTACTTCATTTCCAGCGAGTGTCAAAGGTTAATGCCTATTGTGTGGGATCATCAACCTTCCATGACACACGAGTAGATTAATAACAATCGCACAACTTTATTGAAATGTGAACAATGGATATAAGGTATAATTTACTTGGGTTAGATAGCAAATAGATCACACTTGGCGAAAAAGTGAAAGTGGTAATCAATGGAGAGTTAGTTCCAGCGAATAATATTCGACAAGGAAGGTCCAGGTCAGGGCAATATCCTTGAGTTAGACGTGTTTTGAATAAATGGAATGAAAAACACATGTTTGAAAGAATCTGAATAACAGCATATTTAATGAATGAGATGAGTGTAGGAAATTTTTGTGGGAAAAGAAAGTAGGATTTTTGAAAAAAAAAAATGCTTAAGGAAATTAATTGAAATAAAATCACTAATTTGCATACATTTCAATTCAAACTCATATGAATTTTTCTCAACTTCCTTTGGAAGTAATCCAATTTAAAACTAAAAATTTTTAGTTTTAATTCTTTGCATATTTGAAGGATTTATTGCCGAATTTCTATGCATAGGGAATTTTGCTCTATTCTTGTCTACTTTTGAGGTTTTAATGAAATCCTGCACTTTTTAAGCAGTTCAAAACTCAATTAGTATAAGAGCCGAGCGAAAGGTAGAAATGGGATTTAAAATCTATTATATGTTGAAATGTTTGTTTTTGAAGTCATTCTAAACAGATTTTTACTTTTCCGTATACGAAGTGCAGGTTAAGTATTGTTTAATTGTCTGTCTGTGAACACGATAACTCAAAATATTTTGAAATAGACATATAATTTTGAAAATATAAACTTAGGATATATTTAGTAGATTTCTATCATATTTTGAAGCCATTAATTTGGAATGAAACTACATGCTTACCAATATTCTAGTAGATTAAGTCATGCTCTTAAACAGAATCTTCAAAAATGGCACTCTGTAAGAACAAATTGTTCAGTGTAGTCATATAGAAACTGGAGATTTTCTTGGGTTTTCTTTTCAGAGAAATAAAGACATGGACCAGTTTTTCTTGAAAATACTCCTGTAAAAGCAATGTAACTCCAGATTTTGAAGTTAAGTCATACTTTTATTTCCTGTGCTAACTAGATCTCGAAGTTAATATAGTCTAAATATGCCAAAGATTATGCATTTGCTCTTTTCAAAAGTTCTTAAGGGTTTGTTTCAATATGTTAGATCAAGGGGTATATGGGCCAAAGAAAATAATCGAATCAACGTTTTTATTCGTTTTCTTCATGTACAAATCAGAAGTTTTATGCTCTTTGTATAAACGAAATAAATAAGATCCATTAATTTTAAAATGATATTCATTGTATTGCAATTTTGTAATCTTTATTTAATTTACTGCTTTCATGCCTGCTATGGGCAAACATCTTGTATTTGCATGAATGTCTTTATGAAAGTAAATTTTTAGTTTATTATTTTCTTTCAAACACGGTACTCTCCACACTTTTATGCACACGTCAAATTGTTTCACTTAAAAGGGATGAAATGGCAAATAAAAGCAAAGATTTTTATTTATAGTTAGCAACACATGGGAACATTGCATGTTTTCGAATTAAAATGAAGTAGTCAACTGAAGTCAAAATGAAACAAAGACATTCGAAAAGTATTGTAGGATGAAAATATATCCAACTAAGAACTCTTGATGAATATTCTTCTTATTCACTGCGTTTCATACCTGTAATGCGTAAAATCACTCAAAAGTGGCCCCTACGGATTTTTAAACATGAAAAATACGCAGTTGGAATACATTAAATTACTTTTTTTGTTTAAAAATTCATAAAAGGGCTCAATTTTTAAATCATAAAAAATTGTAAATTTTCGCTTTGTCAGCGTAATTGTCATGAATGTGTGTTTAATTGTACAGCAAATTTCTTGAAGCATGAAAATAAAGCAGTAGCCATCATCTATCGCCTTTGTCAATCAACCATTTCAACACAACACATCTAAATTAAAAGTCATGATAAGGAAATGTAAGCAAATGCATTATCACACCCGTGATTGACTTATGATTATAGAGCAACCTAATCATAGATCAGATACAAAGTGAAAAATTATTAATTTTCTTTTATCACGAATCCTTTCAGGAACTACTTATCCTCTTTGAAATTCGGAGGCATATTTAAAAGTTTATCGTCTTCAAGATCATTTTTTTTTTTTTGAACTGGGACAAAATATTATTAAATAATTTTGCAAAATATTGAAATGGAATTCGTATGCGGAAATAAAAAGTAGTAAGAGAAGTAATTGAAAATATTTTCTAAGATTTCTAGATATTTTTTCAAATATGGAATGTTTGAAAATTGCAGGGAATGATTCATTCATTTGAAATAATCTTATTACAAAGATGCTTTGCAACAGCTTATTTAATTTTTTTAATTTCAAAATAATAAAAATGAAAAAGCTTTTTTAACACACTTACGTTAGAGTACATACTATAAGATAAAAGATAATATTTTTTTAGTAAAATGTATGGAGATCGAAACAAATTCTTAAAAATGCAAGCCACTAATAGAAATATTCTAAACAATATATCTATATTCTAATATATAATTATAAAATATTTTTTAAATTCAAAGGAAGTTAGATTTTCCCCTTATAATATTTATTGTGGGTTTACTTTCATTGCAGTATAGCTTTCAAACAATTTGGTTTTGATTTCAGGGTTTTTTTTTTAATTAAAAATTTATTTTCTACCTTATTGTATGTTAAAAAATAACGTTTTTAAAAATACTTTTTTTAATTATTATTTTACTTTTTCGTCATTGATATATTTTACAAATCACAGTAAAATATGCTGTTTTTTTGTTTTGTTTTTTTGCTAAAATAAAAATATTAATCTAAAATAAATAATTAACGTATTGTTAAGTTAAAAATTTGATTACACATGAAATTAAATTTATCATTACTTTTTAACCAAAAGTATCAAAATATGGGTCTTATAATATGGGTTACTTATGGTCACAAAATGTCTAATCCACTACTTGTATCAACTTTATCTCAAATTCACAAAAAGGATGAATCTCCCGCATGAAATCAAAATTTTTTTAATCAATGGAGTATCAGTTAATCCAACCTGAAAAATATTATTTTTCATTGCGAATATAAAATTGTATAGAATTTCAAGATTGTGGTACATCAGAAAGTGGATGAAAGAATAATCACAAAGTTGCATGTTTAGAAACCTGAAAGAAGTCAAGTTAAATAAAAGTGCCTAATAAAACAGCAGCTATTATCTTTTTGATTTTTTTTCTTTGTGAAACATAAATAAGTTTCAGGCATTTGTCCAAAAGAAAAATTTTAAATGGCAACACATGATAGTATTCCTAGGATAATAAGAACTCTCATGAGTGAATTCCTTTTCTGTTAGGTTTTCTCACGAATAGCTAATTGAATTTTCTAGTGAAAGCTTTCAGCGCTTTCCCCATTTTTACGTACTAATGAGCGCATACAGTTGACATTAGTTTGCTTACTGAAGATTTCGGGGGAAAATCACTATTTAATTATTTAACCATTATTTATTTAACAGTCAGTTTATCTACTGACTAAAAAAATATCGAACGTAAGTTTCTAATTAAAAAATTACAAGTTTTGATTAAAATCTGTTATTTTCATTTCAATCTGTAGATTAACCATGTAAAATTTTGGAAATGCAAACAAATGTATTTTCAAGGTAATAAGCAGAAATTGATTATCCTTGAATCATAGGTTTATTCGTTTTTTTATGATTAAGTAGAATATTCGATATTTAGGAGTTATTAATAAAATAATGGCCATTATTTGAGCTACACGCTCTTCAGGGCAAAGTAGAAAAAATCGTCATGAGAAAATATTCAGAGGGGAGAACGAGAGAATGATACAATATGAAATTATGCACCTTTGCTATGTTCACAGTTAACTATTGCCGGCAGGGAGATTCTGATATGTATAATATTCTATGCATGCTAGCGAAGGGCCGAAAAACTGCCTCAGCATCATCAAAACTCTGACTTGAGAATTGCGTATGTTATAACGAAAAATATTGTTTATTTTATTTACGTAATTACTTTTACTGTTTCTTTAAAATTTCTGGCTTATATACAAATATAGATATGTGTATTTCTGTGCTAAATTAATACTGTAATTAGTATGATTAAGTTTTCTATTAATATTGTTTTATATTACCATATCATAATTTTTATTAATAAGTGTCTTTATTTGTCGTGAATTAGGAGGGTTCCCATATTGTTTTCTCGAAGTAATGCCGGGATCAAAACGGAATATATCGCTATAATAGAAACACGATCCAAAAAATATATTCACCTTAAAAATCTTTTACTTACCATTTCAGATGCTTCGCATAAGGAAAAGAACTACTAAAAATGCAAAATGTATAGTTGACGCCCCTTAAGAAGATATAAAGTAAATGTTGGGTGGGAAGTTAATACCAGTGGGCGTGATCATTTTAAAGCTTTCTCGCATAATCTAATAAAGGTGTTATCTCAGAAAACGCCTTGCATGACATTGGTGCTTAATAATTACGAAATATCAATCTTTGGCGTGAATTTCGCATTTTTATTGAATGTATAGTGGCATCCTTGGTGAATGTTGGCAGTTAACACTTGGCATACGGTTAAGACTATCCGAAAATAGAATTTGCGTTTTTCCCACTTGATTGAAACGCAATTTGACACAAAACTACATTTGTAGTTACAAAATCCCAATCTATATTGGATATATTTGAATAACTGTAATTTTTGAGTTATCCGGTTTACATATTCCTGAGGGTACAGACCGGCAGACTGTTCATCCTTTCTTGGATTTATTCCGGATTTGATTGATGTCTACACTATAGATGTTAAATCCGTGTACCGAATTTTATCTATCTATTTCTCTTCGTTTTGTGGTTATCGTGTTAACTTATATTCTTATATTCAGAAAAACAGACCTCCTTTGAATGGATTTTGCTTAAAATTTGCTGACATCTACAAATTTTGTGTAAAGACCGTGTGCCAAATTTTATCCGTTTAGCTCAAAACGTTTTAGAGTTTTATCTTCGTCGTTGTCAGACAGAGGGACATTTCCTCCTTTTTTCGAACTCAGGAAGGTTTAAATCGGTCAGGATCTCGTGTTTGAATTTTTTGACGATTACTATACTTTCTTCATATTACGTGTATGAGAAAGTAGAAAGTACGACCGTACTGTTTAATATTATAACCTTTGAAATATTTTCTACGGATGACGATAATTTAAAAGAAAAAGACTCGCATGATGCTAACTCGTAAAGATGCATTTAATGGTTTTTATAAAGACAAAAAGTTTATGAATAACATGGTATAAGTGAAATATAATACATGAAAATTCTTTTTGGAAAATTAAGTTTATTTAACTCTGCTTATAACTATAATTGCATATAACTATATTACATAATATATCATATGTATTATATATAATTATACTGTATAATATATGATGATAATTAAGAATGTAGTCTGGAAAATAGTTTCTAATGGCTATAAAAATGCAACTTATATCTTAAATAAATTTGTCATGTTGAAAAATATGAAAAAAAACGATTAATCGCCAAAGATCTTCATCAGTAGATTATTTCTTAATAATCGTTTGCCAGTGGCCTGGAGTTAATTCACATATGCTGGTTTTCTTTACTGTAACCATAAAGCATGTAACTCATACGTGCGATTCTGAAAATAAAAATCCCATCCAGCATTTACGGCTTTACCCAATGTTCGCAATTTCAAACAAAGGCATGAAGATAGCAATTCTATTAGATTGTAAGACAGAAAATTTTGGGAAGTTCTCTTCCACTAGACTCTCTTGTTTCTCATATTCTTTTTTTTTTCGTTTCTTTGTTTTTTATATTCTTAAAAATTAAAAGGATTTCAATCAAGTGAGGGAGAGGGCATTTTTTTACAACCTGAGAACTAACTCAAATGGAATTTGGGGGAAAAAAATCACAAAGAGGGATTTTTTTAACAGAGTTCTATTAACCAAAACTCTATCTCAGAAACGCAAGATACTTTTCAAAGATTTAGATCTTAAAAAATTTCTATTGACAATGAAAATAATACATATGTTTTTTATTATCATTTTATTTTTCCCTATTATTATTTTTTTAGCTTTATTACTTTATTATTTTCCACTACTATTATTATTATTTATTACATTATTATTAGCCGCCTTTGACAACCAACAGGTTCTCCAAGTTACATGATTACTAAAATATCCATTTAAATATTTCATATAGCTTGCCTCCGATGCTTCTTCGGCAAAATATTTTTTAAATTAAAATTTTGTAGGCATATAACACATATCTACAAAGCTCTATATCATTCCATTCATTAGGCTTGAACTTCTTTGAGCTTTGAAACTGGAGTTTAATGAATTAAAAAGTTGATGAAATTTCAAAGATTTCTAATGACTTCTAAAAATGTTATTGCACAAAAATAATTTAATCCTAGGATAACATTTCGAAAATCATGTTTTCAATTATATAAATTTAGATTGCACTTTTTCTGTAATTAAAAATTATTTTAATATGATTCGCAACATCAGTTTTCATTGCAGAAATTTTATTCTAACTTGGTTGTTTCCTAAACTTTTAAGTCTATTTTCTTATGTTGATAAACATCCTTATACATCAGACAGCTTTTTCGATTAAGTACCTTGATTTACTTTTAAATTTAAAAAAAGGGTGCAAGTGATTTTATAATGTACAAATGTTAGGTTTTCTTTCTTTATCCTTGATTTTACGAATCAAGTAATTTTATTTCTGGTTTTATTTGTCGTATGACATTTATTCAGTTTACTTAAGGTATTTAGAAGAATTTTATAACTTCTAAAGCGATATATACCTTTTGCTATGAATTTTATAAAAAAAACTGTTAATTTTTCTCATTTAAAAGTACTTGTAATTACAAATTTTTTAGTCATAAATGTAATATAGATAAATTAAATATGTAATTTTTAACCACCAAAGAATTGAAATTTCAATAGATTTTTTTTTGTCAAAAATATGATCTTTTTAGATGTTTCACAGTTTATAAATTATAGTTTTTTCAGGTGCATGTTACTAAAAGCAAATAATCATTTATGTTTCGGAATCATAATTAGCATTTAATGTATTTTTTTAGTTAAATATGTAATTTAAATGGTAGCTATATTTTTTAAACAAATTCTAGATTTATGCATTTTTGAGTTTTATAAGATGATAATTTTAATTAGTTTGAAGATGACAGTTAATCTGAAGTTTTTAATTATTATCTATAATGTAGTTTGAATATGTATTTTATAATTTTTTTTATAAAATGTGAAATTATTGTAATTTAAAGTAGTTTAATGCTTGGTTCAAATAATATTCTTAATTGCATCTCTTATGTTTTAAAAAATCATTCTGCTTAATTTTTTCAATACCTGAACGTAAAAGCCTACTTCATTAAGTAGCTGTAAAACGTGCAGGACATTTTTCATTTTGTTCATGCATCAAAAATTAGCACAAATATTAATACATTCTTGGCGCGTTCATTCTTTTTTTTTTTTGTATTTTCACAATTAATTCCTGATTGTTTGCAGCAACTAATTTTTCAGAAATTAATTAAGTAAATAAACTTATTAAAGTTGGATAGCAATAAGAAATTAATGCTAGTTCGGAGAATATAAATCATGTAAATCCAAAAGTAGTTTATGAATCACTGTTAAAATTTCATTAAATTTTTAATTATGAAGCTTCCAGGCATAAAAGTTCAGGCAATGATTAGTGGTAGTATGCAGATTGTATTTTTTTAACGAGAGGTTGTGCTGTCTTGATATTTGCCCTTGGTGCCATTTTATATCGGTACAGCTTTTGATCACTGGAGAGGGACATTTATCCGGAAATTACGTGAAAGAAAAGAACATAATAAATAAAGCATGCATCATAACTTTGATTGAATATTAGTTGCTAATACTAATACTAATAGTACTATTAAATTTTTTATAATACTCATACTAATAGTACTATTATAAAACTTTTATAATACTCATACTAATAATTTCTAATACTAGTATTAATAGTTGCATAAATAATAACATTAAAAGTTGTACGTAGTATGGCAAATACAATGATGGCTGGTAGGATTTAATTGAGTGCTTAAGTGTTTAAAGGACGGTCTGAACGGACATTTTTATATTCAATCTGATATGTCCTTTTATTTAATTCATTGAACCCCATGCAATAATCAATTAGTGCATTTTACATTTTTGTCCTATCGCAAAATTTTTTTGGCTTAACGTGTATAATCACCCCTAGAAGTGAAGTTTTTTGACGGAGTTTCGGACCAACCTGTAAGATAAACATTTACATAAGAAATTTTGTTTTATAATTGTTAAAGGAGGAGAGATGTTTAAGAAATTAAAATCTTATTTTGGACCTTTCCGTTTCTCTGAAAACTAAAGAGAATATTCTTCACTTAACTTTTTCGTATATTTACACTACATTGCTAACGGTTAGTGTAAAGCTTCAAAGTATAATGAAGAAATGGAATAAATATTTTACACTTGGGTTAAGCTTCAAAGCATGATGAAGAAAATGGAATAAATATTTTATATCTTTTCCCTTGGAATTTTTGAACTATTAGATTCGTATAAATATTCATATACCAGATGGATAGACAGTCATCCTTTAGATGGATTTATTCTAAAATTTGCCTCAGATCTAAAAGTTTGAAATATATATATATATATATATATATATATATATATATATA